>SEYY01013209.1:0-2500 GCA_009176605.1 Armadillidium nasatum
TTTTTTAAATATATTCTTGCAAATTTCCATGTTCCCAGAAATCAATTTTTGTATTTAAGGATCAAGGATTCAAATTACTGAGAACACAAACAATTGGTTTATAATTTATTACAATATTGAAAAGATTATCCCCAAGTTTATACACTACTATGAATTTTTAACAAGAAATGGGATGAAAACTATTTATAAGAATTAATTATTTTTAAATCCTTTGAAAATAAATATGAAAATTTCTTTAGAATAAAAAATATGATAGGATCTAAAATTTATATATATATATATATATATATAATATATATAATATATATATATATATATATATATATTATATATATAATATATATATTATATATATATATATATATCTGAGATGTGTCAGTGACTTTACCGACATGAGGTTCTTATATTTTATTACTATTATCATTATTATTATTATTATTATTATTATTATTATTATTATTATTATTATTATTATTTTATTCTTATTTTCTTATTCTTCTTCTCTTCTTCTTCTTCTTCTTCTTCTTATTATAATATTATTATATTATTATTATTATTATTATTATTATTATTATTATTATTATTATTATTATTATTATTGTCTTTTATTATTATTATATCACTATTATTATCATTGTTGTTTTATAATTTCCATTAATATTATACTATTATTCTATAATCGCTAGTTTTACTGCTACTATAATTCTTATCCACATTGTTCGCTTTCCTTCTTCGTTAAGTTTGGCTCCTCCTTTCCACATGTGACCTCAAATTTCCTTGGGAAAACTATAACTCCATAAACATCACATTTACTGCTGTAACCAGAATGATACCCTATGGGTAACATTGTGGTTATTACTTTGGGCATTTTTTCTCCTTTTTCAAATAACAATTCTGTAGTTCCCTTATTATTATTATATTATTATTTTATTATTATTATTATTATTATTATTATTATTATTATTATTATTATTATTATTATTATTATTATTGTTATTTATTATTATTATTATTATTATTATTGTTATTATATTTACTATTATTATTATTATTATTATTATTATTATTATTATTATTATTATTATTATTATTATATATTATTATTATTATTATTATTATTATTATTCAATTATTATTATTATTATTATTATTATTAATATTATTATTATAATATTATTATTATTATTATTAATTAAATTATATTATTTTAATATTACCTTAAGTAATGCTGAACTACTACTACTGGAAATGGTATTCTTAAAATTACAATTATTACAATTACTATTATTATTATTATTATTATTATTAGCTTTTGTTCTGTGTCGTTACTCACTATTTTACCATTATTAGCTACATTATAACTACTATTGTCAACAACTACTATTGTCGTTAACTCACTATTTACCATTATTATTAGCTACTATTATAACTACTATTGTCATAAATTTAATTATATGGGTACTATTGTACTAACTTATTAATAAATTATTATATTATTATTATTATGCATCATATTTGTATAAAAATGGATATTTAATTATATTGATGAATATTTATCAACTAAACTTTTGGGGTTCAATGGAAACCAATGTGTTCCCCTTAGAAACCCCTTTCAGAGAATGTTAACTAATTAAAATATTGTATTAGTAGAATAGGACCTACTGAAACACTGTACAACCTGAAATTATACCTCTAAATAAAAATTTTTTGGAATTTGGAATTTTAATTATTATTATTATTATTATTATTATTATTATTATTATTATTATTATTATTATTATTATTATTATTATTTTTATTATTATTACTATTATTATTATCATCATTATTTTTATTATTATTATTAATAGTATTAATTATTAATAATTATTAAAGGCAAATAGGTAGCAATAGTCATCGTTGAAAAAAAATTCAACTTCCTAGTTTTTAATGAAAAAGATAATTGATATCTGGAAACAATTTACAAACGCTGAACAAATTATTATTCTTTTTCTTTTTCTATTTTAATTTTTTCTTCATATTATCATTATTATATTTATTTTCTTTATTATTATTATTATCGTTATTATTATCATTAAAATTACTGTTATTACTATAATTATTGCTATCTTTTTAATTTTTATTATTATTATTATTATGATTATTATTATTATTATTATTCGTTTTTTATTAGTTGTTTATTTATTCCTATTAGTTGCTTACATGCTTTTTTTTATTAGTTGTTACTGATATATGTATTATTATTATTATTATTATTATTATTATTATTATTATTATTATTATTATTATTATTATTATTAGTAGTATCACAGTTTTAATTATTGAAATTTTCAATATTGCTGATTTTGTTAAAATTATGAATCCAAGTGCTGATACTATTATTATCACTATTTTAATATTGTAAATTATATTAATTAATAACGTTAATGAATTTAGAATGCAATAAAATAATAATAATGACTTTACTATTGCAATTATTATTGTTATTTAGGTATTTTTC
>SEYY01013209.1:5000-12500 GCA_009176605.1 Armadillidium nasatum
GTCGCACGAGCTCTTCTCAATGAAGGAGATATGCAAAGCGAGTACAGAAAAGTAATGTCCATTGTAATAGCAATAGTACAAGAGTGACGCAAGAATTCGATCTGCAAAAAGAGATGGGAGAGAATTAGTGAGAGAAGAACAGTTGATAAAACGAAAAGCCCTGGACTACCCCTTTACGAGGCTAGTTGTATGAGTGGAACCACCCCAGATGTGTGATGCATAATCCATACAGGAGCTAACAACACCCCTATAAAGATCAAGCAAGTTTCTTGGAGTAAAGAAATTACGTAGGGGCCTCAGAACATCCAACCTCTTAGAAGCTAGTTTAGAAAGAGAGGTAATGTAATCTTTCCAAGAAAGAAAAAGAAATGCCAAGAATATTAAGGTGAGATGAAGGTTTAAGTTGCGCGTTTTCGAAGAAGATATTAAGTTGTGTGGAAGTTTGTGTCGAGTTGAATGATGGAAGAACTGAGTTTTCGAGGAAATGAAAGTGCAATTTACCAAAATTTGAAATACGAGATAGGTCAGAAACCAGTTGCTCCAAGGCTACCCTTCAGACGTCTATTAACTGCTGTTGGTAGGAGTGCCTTTCAAATTGAAAGGAGTAATGAAGGATAGAGTCATCGACACAGGTGCAACAGAGAGAAGATCAGTATTGAAAAGCAGAAAATGTTGGGGGAAAAGACAAATTTTTGAGGAACACCACTATTAATAGATTTAAAGGTTGAATGGTGGCCGCCTACAACTACTAAAGAACGACCAGAAAGGAAATCAGATTGCAGGCCATACAGAAAAAGGTAGATTCCGAAAGAGGGAAGTTTGAAAACCAAAATCTTTGTGACAAACTCTATCGTAAAATTTCGATATGTCAAACGCCAGAGCAAAATATTAACCGAAATGCTAAAGCAGGAGGACCAAGTGTCAGAGAGAAGTGGAAGAAGATCACCAGTAGAGTGTTTCTTATGAAAACCATACTAGTGATCAGAGATATGGTTAGAAGAATTGAGATGTGTCCAAATTTTCCTGTTAAAGATAGATTAGAAAACTTTAGTAAGAATGGAGGTTAAATTAAGGATATGGGATTTTAATTATAGGGTTGAGAGGTGTCCCGCTTTTTCAGCATAGGTTGGATGAGTGCATGTTTCCAACAAGAAGGGAATATGTAATATATATTATATATAATATATATATATATATATATTATATATATATATATATATATATATATATATATATATATATATATATATATATATATATATATATATATATATATATATATATATATATATATATATATATATATATATATATATATATATATATATATATATATATATATATATATATATATATATATATATATATATATATATATATATATATATATATATATATATATATATATATATATAATAATAGGTACTCTATCTCATCCCGGTGCCCAATGGTTCGCTCCCTTTCGCGCTCACCTTCTATCTAACGGTGGCTCTCCTTTACATACATAAAACATTTCTAACACATTTAAAAAAATAAAATAAAATCAAAATGGCGTCAACTTCGGTAGCTCGGAGAAGCCACGGGGGGCGGCTTCCAAAAATAGCTCCTCATCACCCCTTCCCCCATCACCACTTGGAAGTTGGTGGCCTCCGGTGATGGGGTTGGTGCCACCAGGACTCGGCCGCCGGCTTGTCCTGATGCACGGTCTATTTTTTTCATTAATTTCTGCAACATTCGCGGTCTGCACTCTAATTTCCATTTTGTTGAACATCACCTTCTTTTTCTAGACCTCACCTCTTATTCTTGACCGAAACTCAGTGTTTGAGCGTTCTGATAGCAAACCTATTCTGTTTCCTCCTACTGTCTCTATCCTCAATTTTCAGCCAAAGGCGGTTGTTGTGCATATGTGCGCAACGATGTCGTTTGTTCTCGTGTCTCTAATTTGGAGTCTTCCGAATTTTCCACATTATGGCTTAGGCTCTCTTGCCACTCTACGACTAAATTCATTTGTTCAGTTTATTTATCTCCTAATTCTACTGACTATGCAAAATTCTTCGACTATTTAAACTCCAAAATAGAGCACATTCTCTCTTCTTCTCCTTTCTCTGAAATCATCATATTGGGTGATTTCAATGTTCACCACCGCCAATGTCTTTCTTCTAGTTCTCATGATACAGCTGGTGAACGTGCCTTCCTTTTCGCTATCCAAAACGACCTTGAGCAGTTGGTGCAGCTCCCTACTCGTATCCCTGATCGTCTTGGAGATGAACCCAACGTTCTAGACCTTTTCCTAACTTCTAATCCTTCTCCTTATACTGTTAAACTCTTTCCTCCTCTGGGTTCCCCGATCACCTTCTTATCTCTGTATCCTCTTCTATCTCTTCAAGTCTTCCGCAGGAAAGACCCCCTTCTACGGAAAAGAAACGCTTGTGGCACTTCGGTGCCGCCAGCTGGTCGGACTTGCGGTCGTACTTCTTTGATTTCCCGTGGAATGATTATTGCTTCCGTGGGAGGGGTCCCTCGGAGTGTGTAGAACGCATTACCGAGGTGATTCTCTCTGGCATGGAGGCGTACATTCCATATTCTTTCCCTTCTACTAAACCTAACAAACCTTGGTTTAACTCTGCTTGTTCTCGTGCTATCCGCCGCAGGGATGCTGCCTTCAGGGATTACCGTCGTCTTCAAACTCCAGAAACTCACGCTACTTATATTTCATCCGGAATCGTGCAAAATCTATCCTTCGTAACACTAAAAACTCCTTTCTCCGTAGAAAATGCATAATCTTTCTGGTTCCTCTTCTTCACGTTCTTTCTGGCATTTTGCAAAAAATGTCAACTCTACTTTGCTTCTTCCTCTTTCCCTCCTTTAATATCTTCCGACGGCACAACTGCTGTTTTACCTTCTTCTAAAGCTGAACTCTTTGCTCAAACTTTTGCCTCTAATTCAACCTTAGACGATTCCGGAGCTATTCCTCCTCAACCCCCTCTAACTCAATTATGCCTAAAATTAGAATTTCTTCTAAAGATGTCATTTCTGCTCTCTCTGAGCTTAATACTAAGAAGGCGTACGGTCCTGATGGTATTCCTCCTGCGGTTCTCAAAACTTGTGCTTCTGAGTTTGCACACTGTCTTCATAAACTATTTCGTCTTTGTCTCTTCTCTTCGACCTTCCCTTCTTGCTGGAAAACGTGCGCTCTTTCATACTGTGATGAAGAATGGGACACCTCTCAACCCTCTTACTGACGTCACATTTCTTTAACCTAAGGTTTTTCTAAAGTTTTCGAATCTATCCTTAACAGAAAGATTTTGTAGTACCTTAATTCTTCTAATCTTATCTCTGATCACCAGTATGGCTTTCGTAAGAAACGCTCTACAGGTGATCTTCTTTCCCTTCTCTCTGAATCTTGGTCCTCCGCTATTCGGCATTTCGGTGAATCTTTTGCTGTAGTGCTGGACATATCAAAAGCCTTCGATAGAGTCTGGCACAAAGCTTTGATTTCTAAACTTCCCTCTTTCGGTATCTATCCTTCTCTCTGTGATCTTCTCGCTAATTTCCTTTCCGGTCGTTCTATAGCAGCTGTTGTAGACGGCCACCGTTCATCCTTTAAATCTATTAACAGTGGTGTTCCTCGGGGTTCTGTACTATCACCAACACTTTTTCTACTCTTCATTAATGACCTTCTCTCTATCACCTCATCTCCTATCGACTCCTATGCTGATGACTCCACCCTTCATTATTCCTTCCATTTTGAAAAACGTCCCACCCAACAGCAGTTGATAGACTCGAGAAGGGTAGCCTTGGAGCAACTAACCTCTGATCTCTCTCGTATTTCAAATTGGGGCAGAGGAAACATGGTTGTTTTCAATGCCTCAAAAACTCAGTTCCTCCATCTCTCCACTCGACACAATCTTCCACACAACTATGATATCTTCTTCGAAAACACACAACTCAAGCCTTCATCTGATCTTAATATTCTTGGTGTTTCTTTTTCTCGTGATCTTTCTTGGAAAGATCACATTACTTCTCTTTCTAAACAAGATTCTAAGAGGTTGGGTGTTCTGAGGCGCCTTCAGAATTACTTCACGCCACCCCAGTTGCTTGCTCTGTATAGGGTGTTGTTCGTCCCTGTATGGAGTATGCTTCGCACATCTGGGGTGGTTCCACACATACAGCTCTCTTAGAGAAGGTGGAGTCAAGGGCATTTTGTCTCATCAACTCTCCTGCTCTTACTAACTCTCTTCAATCTCTTTCTGCCAGTCGAATTGTTGCGTCACTCTCTCTTTACTATCGCTATTACAACGGACACTGCTCTTCTGAACTCTCTTGTTGCATACCTCCTCCATTGAGAAGAGCTCGTGCGACATGCCTTTCTACACATTCTCATCCTTTCTCTGTCCAACTCTCCGACTCCAGACTTAACCGCTATGCTCAGTCTTACATATACTCTACTGGTAAAGTCTGGAACACACTCTCTTCATCTGTTTTCCCAACTTCCTTTGACTTGCATACTTTCAAACGCCGTGTGTCTGGATACGTCGGCCACCATCGACCATGATAATAGATCTTTCCCAACTCCGGTGGAATTTGCTGGGCCTCTGGCCTTTGCCCACCGGAGGAGACATAAAAAAAATAAAAATAAATAAAAAATAGTAAAAAAATAAATAAATAAAATAAAATAAAATAAAATAAAAATAAAAAAAAATAAAAATGATTATTCATTTAATTTAAACTTCAAATACATTTAAAAATATAAAATACTTACAAATCATATCAATAATAACAGTAGATTGAAGCGGCGGTATAAGAAAGGTATTTCTCGCAACGCACGTGACCGTTCTCAGAAGATCATCTCTCGTTATCCTTTCAATCATTAAAGTATTCGCCACTTGTTGTGGGCGTGTCCTTTCGATGACGTCATCAAGTAACGTGTGACCTTCTTTCCAAATCACTTTTGGTGCTGGATGTCCTCCTGACACTTTACACGTGAGGAGGACTCTGCTTCCTTCTCGATAAGGACCTACTTTCGATGATACTTCTTCTCCATCCTCAGATATTATCAATAACCGTTTAGGAGGTACTGAAAGTAAATATTATTATTATTATTATTATTATTATTATTATTATTATTATTATTATTATTATTATTATTATTATTATTATTATTATTATTATTATTATTATTATTATTATTATTACTATATCTAGTTCATTTGTAGGCATATTGGCCGAACCTATATATTAAGTTGCCATATATATATATATATATATAATAATTAATGAATTTTAAAATTTAATGTATTTTCAATTTAAATAATCAATAATAATATATAAAATATTTTAATAATTATTTAATTATTATTTAATTAATAAAATAATTTATTATATATTATTTAATTATTAATTATTATTAATTATTATTATTATAATTATTATTATTATTATTATTATTATTATTATTATTATTATTATTATTATTATTATTATTATTATTATTATTATTATTATTAATTTTTAGTATTACATATCAGAGTGAACAAACACAGGTAAATATGATATATAATATATATATATATATATATATATAATATATATATATATATATATATATATATATATATATATATATATATATATATATATATATATATATATATCCTCTGGTGGGCAAAAGGCCTGAGGCCTACCAAATTCCAGCAGAGTTGGTGAATATTCCGGATCCAATCGCTAATGGCCAACGTGACCCGATACACGGCGTTTAAAAATGTGCAAGTCAAAGGAAGTTGGGAAAACAGATAAAGAGAGTGTGTTCCAAACTTTACCAGTAGAGTAAATGTAAGAGTGACCATAGCGGTTAAGTCTGTGGTCGGAGAATTGGACAGAGAAAGTATGAGACTGGGTAGAAAGCCCTTCTCAATGGAGGAGGTATGTGACCTGAGAGTTCAGCGATAACGATAGTATAGAGAAAGTGATGCAACAATTCGACGGAAAGAAAGAGACTGGAGAGAGTTAGTAAGAGTAGGAGAATTGATGAGACGAAAAGCCCTGAACTCCACCTTTTTCGAGAATAACTATATGTGGAACCACCCTAGATGTGAGAGGCGTACTCCATACAGGGGCGAACAACACTCCTATACAGAGCAAGCAACTGGGGTGGCGTAAAAAACCACGAAGGCGCCTCAGAACACCAAACCTCTTAGAAGTTTGTTTAGAGTGAGAAATAATGTGATCTTTCCAAGAAAGATCACGAGAAAAAGAAACACCTAGAATATTGAGGACGGATGATGGTTTGAGTTTAGTGTTTTCGAAGAAGATATCTTAGTTGTGTGAAAGATTGTGTTGAGTAGAAAGATGGAGGAATTGAGTTTTTGAGGCATTGAAAACGATCATGTTTTCTCTGCCCCAATTTGAAATACGAGAAAGATCAGAGGTCAGTTGATCCAAGGTAATCCTTCTTGAATCTATCAACTGCTGTTGAGAGGGACGTCTTTCAAATTGAAAGGAGTAATGAAGGGTGATCATTAGCATTGGAGTGTATTGGAGACGAAGTAATAGAGAGAAGGTCATTGATGAAAATTAGAAAAAGAGTTGGAGAAAGGACAGATCCTTGAGGAACACAACTAATATATATATATATATATATATATATATATATATATATAAATATATAATATATATATATATATATATATATTGGTTATATATATATATATATATATCAAAGAAATTTACATTTTTAAAAGTGGTTATTTTCTGCTATTTTATTTTCATGAAATAAGGAAAACAGAAGGGATAGAGTCTGGAATATTAGAATAAAGGAAGTGTGTGGATAGAGGAGTATGACTGAGAAAGCTGAACAAAATATGCTGAGATGTTTTGGGCATATTTGTAGGATGAATGAAGAGAGAATGGCTAAAAAGGGTATTTGTTTCAGAAGTGGAGGGTGTGAGAGAAAGAGGGAGACCGAGGGGAAGTTTGATGAGTTATTTGAAGGAGTTGTTAAGGGATAGATTGATGAATTGGAAGGAAGGTGTGAGGTTGATGTAGGATAAGAATGAATGGAAAAGATTGGTGAAGGGGTGAATGTTTGAATGGATGAGATGCGGTCCACCCCACGATTGTGAGAAAGGTTTTATATATATATATATATATATATATATATATATATATATATATATATTATATATATATATATATATAATATATATATATATATATATATATATATATATATATATATATATATATTATATATATATATATATATATATATATATTATATATATATATATATATATATATATATATATATATATATATATATATATTATATATATATATATATATATATATATATATATATATATATATATATATATATATATATATATATATATATTATATATATATTATATATATATATATATATATATATATATATATATATATATATATATATATATATATATATATATATATATATATATATATATATATATATAT
>SEYY01013211.1:5000-15000 GCA_009176605.1 Armadillidium nasatum
CTACTTGGATTTTTTTTGTAATAAGCATGTTTAAGAAAAGTAAACTCTGATTTTAGTTTAGTTAAACTGGTATTGGGAAGTTGTTCATTGAGAATATTCAAAAGAGGAAAGACTTTTTGTTTATCAGCGAAGAGTAGAAAGTTGTCATCTATATATCTTTTGTAATAATAAGGTTTAATGTTAGACGGTGCTTGTGATAACCAAATAGCTTCATAATATTTTGAATAAGTATTATCCAGGATAGCACTAAGAGATGAGCCCATTGCTAGGGAATTGGATTGGTAATATAATTTCTTATTGGAAAATAAATAGGTATCAGAAGTTCCCAAAGTCAAAAGTTCTTGGCTTTCAGATTTAGTGAAATTTAGAAAATTTCTCTCCCACCTTTACCTCAACGCTCTTCTATTCCTCTCCTCTTACTGCCTCATCCTCGACCCCAATCCTCATCACTTCACTCTTTATTGAATCTATCCTCATTCTCTTAGAAACACAATCACTATCAAACTCCCTCACCAAAATTCTCAGCTTCTCCCCAGATTCCGCAATTAAAACCGCATCATCAGCAAATAACAAAACGATTACCCCTGTTAACCATCTCATCTTCGCAACCTAGCACCCTTCCCTTCCTTCTTCATCCCCTTAACAATATTATCCATTCACACTTTAAACAACCACAACGAAATAACACATCCCTGCCTTATCCCAATTCCCATATTAAATAATTCCGATAGTTTCCTCCTCAATTTCATCTTCGCTCTGCAATTCTCATTAAAGGATTTGATCCCATTTAATAATCTCTCTCTCAAGGATACACCTTAACCTTAATGTAACGTTAATTAAGAAAGTACTTATTAAAGCGATTAAAAGAATGGGTACTGAAAAATAACAGCTAACCATGAAGTATCTAAAAATGTTGTGTCAATTTCCATACCCAGATGTTTTTGTGCGAATTTTTCTGACCAACAACTACTGCTAAGATGTTAAACAGCACCTTAATGTCACTATCGGTAAATAGTAATGTAGTAAGTCGATATACGAATAATGAAAATTTCGATGTAAATATTAAGAAATTTTGGGAGATATCTTTCAAGAGTTTACGCAAAAGAAAAAGGAAGCGTGATATTCTCCTTTTAAATATTTTTATTTTTTTTGGTTTATAAAAATTCGATAACCCTTCTGATATATAATTATGGATATTCTCCACCTTTTTATTTTACGTCTTCATGAAACAAATAATCAAAACATTTTCGAGTATTACGACCAAAATTCTTGAAGCTGTAGAATAATATAAGTAAAGAACAATACTTATACAGGAGCCTCACTTAAAGTAGAAATTATAAAGAAAAAGACTCAGTGAGGAAATTTGTAAATAGAATATGTTAAATATTTTATTTAAATTATCTGATGAAGAAACCCGCAGATAATTATGGTAAATAAGTGTAATTTGGATAGAGACTGCATGTTAAATCATTACCTAAACCACAAACAATATCTGAAAAAAAAAAACAATTTGGTATCATAAAAATAAATATGATTAAAAAAAAATTTTAATAATAAATATATATATATATATATATATAATATATATATATATATATATATATATATATATATATATATATATATATATATATATATATATATATATATATATATATATATATGAAAAGAACAATATATAAAACAGTTACCGTTGGAATTATCTGGTTTGCATACAAATGTACAAACTAAGTCAAGATGATCAACTAAGCTCACAGGAATAGCATGACCCTGGTAGACATATGATGTGAATTAAAATATTTAGAAAATTTATTAATTTATTATTGAGACAATTTTTAAAATATACTAATCTTATAATTTATCTCATAATTACAATAAATTCATCAGCAAAAAATATTAGATGATATCAAAGCAATTACGTATTTAATAGAATGAATGAATAATATGAATGCTGAAAGTGAGAAAATTGATGAACCTTCTTATCTTGGCGATTGACTAAATTTCTTCAGGGCGGTGTTTAGATTTTACAAAAATTCAACAGTAAAATAGTTTAAATTTTCTTTTTTTATATGTAGTAATTTTGGAGTGAATTCTATCGCTATGGTTCTATTATATCTGCAGTAGTAACCACAAAGTAATAGGTTTGCGAAAAAATGAAATAAAATAAAAAAATAATAAGTAAAAAATTAAAATTAAACAATTTCAACGTAAAAATTACAGATTTGATAAATTGCGAGTATTATTAATTTTACTTCACTGAAATGAAGTAAATATCGCTGTTATTTCTAAGAAACAATTTTCGGTTTGATCAGTAAATTTAACAATTTATATCTAGTGTAATATTCAGTATTAATATTAATATAAAGGAGTGAATTTAATTGAATCCTAATTAGTATTCTTCGTATTTCATCGTAGGTAGTTCCAAAATCTAGGTACTTTCTTATCAATATCATTTTACATTTTATCTCTTGTTATTAAGCCAAAGTCTACTAATACAGAAGAAACGATTGCTGCACCAGCCCTATCACTTATTTGATACCTGAAAAAAGATTTATATTAGATATAATACTTTGAAATGTTACTGATCAGCTACACAATATGTAGATTTATTTAGATATTATTTGATATCATAATTTGCATTTACCTGTCACAAGCTTCGGCTAATGTTTGAAATTCACTTCTGTTTTTTTGATCACTTAGACCATCTGCAATATAATCAGGATCAGAATCATTGTTTGAAGATGTTGCAAGTATTCAACATAGGACTGCTGAATGTTTTCCTCAGATGCTGATTCTGAAATGGAGCTTTCTTGATCAGTTTATGGATAAAGTTGATAAAAACAACTTGGTTTTGACACCAATTAATCAGTTTTTTTTGGATTTCTTTACACTTTCAATTTCTTGGATGTTTCTATTAAATTTAATTTCAGAATTTTTTAAGGAACTGGTTTTGAAGTACAGTAGCCCCGCCCCTTCTGATAGTTTTTTGGTCCTTTAAAAAGGTCCATAAATTCTATTTTCTGGATCCATTTTATTAAAATTTAAAAAATGTGCAATTAATGAAAACATCAAAATTTGATAACCATTTTTGACTAAGAATATGATAGATTTCATTCTTTATAAGAAATTACATGCAAAATGTTATTTAAATTAAAACAATATTTTGATTACTTTATTATTTTTTGATACTTTAATTAAATGTATTTTACCAATATCTATAAGTTATGAAATTAAAATAGGAAAATAGTTTCCATTTAACATATTCAGTTACTCATCTCATAAAACTTATGATCATCTGTCATTTTTAGCAAATATTTTCTTTCTGAAGCTGCTAGAATTTTATGCTCTTTTTGAAATATGTCAAATAATTTGTTTGTATCTTCTATAAACATTGAAGCGTCCAATTCAAATTTAGGACTTTGTTTTGTCTTATTATAATTCAGAAGTCTTGAAAACTCTTTTAGGTGAGCATTTAATCTCATTTGAATAGCATTTGCAGATATAGGGTAATATTATACTTTATCCATAAATTATTGTAGCGGTCAACGCACCCTTTAACTCACGGACGCTCTGTACACGGAAAGTCGCTAGCTTAGCTAGGCCAGCCACGCAGAGACCTACTTCTTCACGCTTTCGTTCAGTCCTAAAACTTCACGTTTTGTTCGGTTGGAGGTACCAAAGAAAACAATTTCTTACCAAGATTATGCAAAGCAGTTTTTTATTATTTTGTGATTAGCAATATCGCTGAACCACTTGAGATTGCACTGCCAGCAAACAGACTTTCATATTTATACCAGCTGTGAAGCACATTCCTCCGGGGTGAGCACGTATTAGGTATCCACGTTTTACCAATTTTGCGCATACAAATATGTTGGCGGATACTTAGCTATTTACGACTTGGTCTTAGAATGCATATTCCTTTTTTTGTTCTATAGGGCCGCCATTGCTTGCTACTGCCGACCTGCAGCACAAATTTTTCCAAAGCACTCCAGGTAAATCTCTCTCTCTCTCTTTCTCTCTCTCTCTCTCTCTCTCTCTCTCTCTCTCTCTCTCTCTCTCTCTCTCTCTCTATATATATATATATATATATATATATATATATATATATATATATATATATATATATATATATATATATATATATATATATATATATATATATATATATATATATATGTGTGTGTGTGTGTGTGTGTGTGTGTGTGTGTGCTCGTGTCGTATTACTGATAGCAATTTTCGTTTTTGATCGCGATTATATCTGTTAATATTAATTGTTAATTAGTATTTACATTGATTATAAGGTTATTATTAATTATTATTTACAGATTTCATTCTTTTTTGCACAATTGTTGGTGTCTCTGTATTTTATTAATGTTGATAAATATAGCTTAGCTTTTGCTTTTTTGCTATTCATTAGTATTTGTAAATTCCATTTTCGTATTCTACAGATCTGGGTTCTTCTAAAGCCTTCTTTTTGTCAAAAGAAGCCCAGTTATACGTGTAATAAAGTTTACTGAACATCAGAATTGACTTTCATTCCCGTACACAGCTTCAAAATAGTGACCCCTGGAGTGACTGGATTTCTAAGAAACAAGAAGAAGCCATGCAACAAGAAGGAAGCCGTAAATCAATACTTTTACTACAAAATTTTTTTTCTATTTAATATTTTTTTATATACATTTATATTCTTTTATATGCAGAACCCAATCTGGGGTCAAATAATATCTCACATTTAAAATAACCATTGCATGATTTACTATTAATATTCTTTTAATATTTTTTTTAATATTGCTTTTAGGAACATTTTTGCATTTTTATATCATAATCATTTTTTTTATTATATAATATAATATATATATATATATATATATATATATATATATATATATATATATATATATATATATATATATATATATATATATATATATATATATATATATATATATATATATATATATATATATATATATATATATATATATATATATATATATAAAAAAAAAAATTTAAAATATTTTTTTTCTCTCTCTCTCTTTTCTCTTATATTCCATTTCCAATTTTCAAATTACAATGTCGAATGATAGCAGTAATGAGGGCGACAATAGCCATCCTCAAGTAAATTTTTGCCCAACAGTGCCATATATTTACAATGACCCTAGTAGCTAGAAGCTCTGTTTCCACACTTTTATAATTCTGCTCAAAAGTGTAAAGTCGTCATCTCTCAATTGCCTCCAGACGTGCTACGCTCTTTAAGAGACGTGCTCAGTGCTGTGAATGATGCAGCTGATTCATATGGTGGGATTAAACAGGAACTCTTACAGCGTCTGGCTACCCCACATGAAGAAAATATCGCGCAACTCTTGCGAGGCGAGGAATTGGGGGATAGAACACCACGTAAACTTCTTTCCCGCATGTTAGGTCTAGTTGGCTCACCAGTCAACGAACAGGAGGTATTCTTGAGGGAAATATTCATACAAAAGCTTCCTCTGGAAGTGCAGAGAGTGGTCGCAGCCTGGCCATCGTCTACACCACTGCAGAACATCGCAGAGATCGCAGAAAGGGTCTTACGGTTCCCTTTGCATACTCCTTCAAACCCTTCTATTGTTTATTCTGCCATACCTCAAACAGCTTCCCTTAGGCAGTCGACCGCTACAGAAACATCGCCCGCATCAGACACATATCTGCCAACACCGTCCGCACATCCGTACCAGCCCCAATTCGCACATCTTACTTCTTCGCGACCTTACGCTTGCGCCCCTATAGCCCCTGCTGCAGTACTCCACACAGGGGCGCAGGATTGTAACGCACGTATTTCTCTGTTGGAGTCTAGTTTAGATTCGATACAACACATGCTTCACAAACTTATATTATCCAATCAACAACCCGCCACACGCTTTCGCTCTGCAACACCCACTCGAGCACGCGCTCGCTCTCCTATAGGAGAGAGAGGTTATTTGTGCTATTACCATAACACTTTTGGAAACAATGCTTGCCGATGCAACCCACCTTGCTCTTTTCAGGGAAACCCGAATGCCAGTCAGTAGGCGGGAATACTGGCCCTGGCAGCTCCGCTTCTCCAACTTCCCGCCTTCTACGTATTTATGACCATTCTACATGCCGTAGTTATCTAATTGACACAGGAACACAAATTAGCCTCTTACCGAAGGACGCTTCCTCTCCTTCCACACCCATTCCAGGGGCAAACTTGTACGCTGCCAATGGCACTGTCATCCCTACGTATGGAGAACGAAGTTGCTCTTACGTCGCAAGTTTCATCGGGTTTTCGTCATTGCTGACGTATCTCAACCGATCTTAGGTGCTGATTTCTTATCTCATTTCGATCTCACGGTAGACCTACGCAACCGACGCCTAGTCGATGGCTCTACTGCCCTCAGAGCTCGAGGTGATTTCACAACTGCTTCACTCACAATCATTTCTGCAGTTGCTCCTGCTACCCCTTCTTCCAAGTCCGAATATTCGAACATTCTTACACAAGAGTTCCCTTCTTTTTTAATGCCCTGTTCCTCTCAAACGCCTGTCAAACACAACTTGACTCATCACATCGAAACCACTAATACACCAACCTTCGCCCGTCCACGCCGTCTGGCTCCAGAAAAACTCAAATCCCCTCGTGCAGAATTTGAACATATGATATAACTTGGAATCGTACGACCATCAAAATCTGTATGGAGTTTTTATCTCCATCTAGTCCCCAAGTCTACACCAGGAGACTGGCGACCATGTGGCGATTACCGAGCCCTGAACGCCATCACTGTACCAGACAGGTACGGGACCTCGCACATACAAGATTTCACTTCTCATCTGCATCGTTGTACAATCTTCTCGAAAGTAGATCTTGTTAGAGCTGATCATCAAATTCCGGTAGCAGAGGAAGACATTCCTAAGACTACTGTGACAACTCCGTTTGGCTTGTTTGATTATACGCGAATGCCTTATGGCCTTAGGAACGCAGCACAAGCGTTTCAGAGATTTATGGATTCAGTATTACGTGGACTCCCTTTTGTTGGACCTATTTAGACGATTTACTCATCGCAAGGGCCACCCTACAACTTCATAAAGAACATCTTCTCACAGTTGTCGCCCGCCTTCAGGACGTCGGCATCAGGGTCAATCATCAAAAATGCGTCCTTGGTGTTCCTTTTTAGGTTATGTTATTTCTCCTTCAGGAGTTCTACCTCTTCAGGAACGCGTTTCCGCCATTCGTGATTTCCCTCTTCCGGAGACACAACAGCAGCTTCGCCATTTCTTACGGATGATCACTTTTTATCATCGGTTCATTCCTTCTGCAGCTGAGGTTCTTTCACCCCTTACTTCCCTTCTTAAACAAAAGAAGAGAGGTCAGTCGATTAAAGTACCTTGAACTGATGCCGCACGTAGAGCCTTCGACAAAGCAAAGACCACCTTGGCTGATGCTACTCTTCTCGTCTATCCACAGGAAGCTGCCCTTACTCGTCTTCAAGTTGATGCATCAGATCTTGCTGTAGTAGGCGTGCTGTAGCAATACCAAGATGGAAATTGGGTTCCTTTCGCCTTCTTTTCTAAGAAATTACAGCCGGCTGAAACAAGGTACAGTGTTTTTGGTAGAGAACTCCTTGCTATTTACCTCTCTGTTCGTCATTTTCGCTACTCTCTTGAAGGTCACTCTTTCCACATTTTGACCGATCACAAACCTATTTCATTCGCAATAAAATCTCGTCACGAACGTCATTCTCCACGTGAAGCGCACCATTTGGAATACGTCTCTCAATTCACCAAAGATATTCTCCATATTTATGGCGCAAATAACCATACTGCTGATGCTCTTTCAAGGGTTGAAATAGGATCAAACTATTCCATATCCCCGGTTAATTTCGAAGAGATGTCGGTGGCTCAGGAAACAAGACATTTCTCTACCTGAGGAGTCATCGCTCGAACTACAGCGTTTACTACTTCCCGGTACCAACCGGCATCTTATTTGTGATCTTTCCATTAATTCTCCTCGATCGCTAGTTACTCCTTCTTTTCGTAAACAAGTCTTTCACTCTCTCCACGACCTCTCTCATTCCGGCATTTCTGCCTCACAGAAACCCATCGCTTCACGCTTCGTATGGCCAAGTATGTACGTGGACGTCAAAACCTGGTCAAGAGCTTGCATCGCTTGTCAGAAACATAAGGTTCACCGGCATACTAGGGCACCACTTGGCTCCTTCCTCCCACCAGGGGAGAGATTCCAACAAGTTCACGTCGATCTCGTCGGCCCTCTACCACCTTCGCAAGGCTGTGCATGCATACTAACTTGTATTGATCGGTTCACAAGGTGGCCTGAAGCAATTCCCATTAAGGATATATCGGCCGAAACAGTTGCAAAAGCCTTTTTAACAAACTGGATCTCACGATTTGGTGTCCAAGAGACGATCTCGACTGACCAAGGGCGTCAGTTGGAGTCATTTTTATGGCGTGACTTCATGTCTCTCTTGGGCACTGACAGGATTCGTAACTCCGCGTACCACCCTTCAGCTAATGGCATGGTTGAGCGTTTTCATCGCCAACTGAAAGCTTCTCTCGCATCGCACAATTTCAGAGCATGGTGGACCGAAGCATTGCCTTTTGTTCTCCTGGGTATCCGTGCAGCAATAAAAGATCTCAATTCGACCTCCGCTGAACTCGTTTACGGGGCACCCATCCGTCTGCCGGGCGAATTCTTTGGTCCTTTACATTCCTCTCCTTCTTCGGACGCTTTCACATACCTCTATCGTCTCCGTCAATGCTCTCTCTCGTGGAAACTCTCACCTTCACGGGCTCAAACTAAACACTCTTTTATTCCGAAAGACCTTTCCACATGCTTTCACGTCTATGTTCACATCGATGCTTATCGTCACCCTCTTCAGGCCCGCTACGAAGGTTCTTTCCAAGTCCTAAACTGTCGCGAGAAACTGTCGTCTCTAGTGACAGATTGAAACCAGCATTTCTAGGAGCCAATCCTGACCCTCCGAACGATTTCATCAACAACACCACTCCAACACTTTGCATTCCGTTCGTTCCGTCTGCTCCCGCTTCGCATGCTTCTTCCTCGCTTCAACCTTCTTCGGCACCTCCGCCCTCACAACCATCGATCCTTTCCAACCCGTCTGCTTTTACTTCCAATCCAGAACATCCTCTACAGGTTGGTCACACAAAATCTGGCCGAGCAATCCGACTACCTCTCCGTTTTCGTGATTCCTAGGCCAGCATCTTGGGGGGGGGGTTCTATAGCGGTCAACGCACCCTTTAACCCACGGACGCTCTGTACACGGGAAGTCGCTAGCTTAGCTAGGCCAGCCACGCAGAGCCCTATATCTTCACGCTTTCGTTCAGTCCTAAGCCTTCACGTTTTGTTCGGTTGGAGATACCAAAGGAAACAATTTCTTACCAAGATTATGCAAAGCAGTTTTATTATTTTGTGATTAGCAATATCGCTGAACCACTTGAGATTGCACTGCCAGCAAACAGACTTTCATATTTATACCAGCTGTGAAGCACATTCCTCCGAGGTGAGCACGTATTAGGTTTCCACGTTTTACCAATTTGCGCATATAAATATGTTGGCGGATACTTAGCTATTTACGACTTGGTCTTAGAATGCATATTCCTTTTTTGTTCTATAGGGCCTTACATGAAGCCGCCATTGCAGATAACTCATGCTTGCTACTGCCGACCTGCAACACAAGCTTCACCAAAGCACTCCAGGTAAATCTCTCTCTCTCTCTCTCTCTCTCTCTCTCTCTCTCTCTCTCTCTCTCTCTCTCTCTCTCTCTATATATATATATATATATATATATATATATATATATATATATATATATATATATATATATATATATATATATATATGTGTGTGTGTGTGTGTGTGTGTGTGTGTATGTTCGTGTCGTATTACTGATAGCAATTTTCGTTTTTGATCGCGATTATATCTGTTAATATTAATTGTTAATTAGTATTTACATTGATTATACGGTTA
>SEYY01013212.1:2500-15000 GCA_009176605.1 Armadillidium nasatum
TCCTTTCATAATCAAAATTCTTTTCTGAGCAACTTACAATCAGGTACCATATATATATATATATATATATATATATATATATATATATATATATATATATATATATATATATATATATATATATATATATATATATATATATATATATATATATATATATATATATATATATATATATATATATATATATATATATATAATTAACATTGATATATTCAACATGATTTTGAATTCCATCTGTCACTCATCAACCAAGTATTTTTTCTAAGTCAATTGGAGAAAGGGGTTATAAGTTATAACCTTCAAGCTTTTTTATATGTTAGTGTCTAATTTAGTTTCTTCAACATACTTAGATATTTAATTTCATGCATATCATATTTTAAGAACATAGTTATGCCCAGTACATATGAAAGGAAAAATATTTCCCAATAGTTTTTATTGAGAACAGGTGGCTTTAGTTGTTAGGCAGATAATCTTTGATGTGAAGGTTTGTTTGATTGAAACCTTTTTGTTTTTTAACCAACTGAATAGAAATCAGATTTCTTAATTTTTCTTTTAATAATTTGCAGGTGTTGAAGTAAATCCCAATCCTCAGTTTGATGCATCTCTTACTAGTGAATATAGTGATATGTCTGCAGATCAGGCATCTTCTGAAAACCTATTAATTGTAAATGAATCTATTAATTCAATTTCTACGCAAGCAAGCAACTTTCACCAGGTGGGAGTTTCAAAGTATTCTTGTGCATCTTGTAATTTTCATGTAAATAGTATTTCTACTTTAAAAACTCATGTAAAGAAATCATATATTAAACATTCATTACAATGTAACAAGTGTGCAAAACTTGCTTATAGTATCCATGAATTGCGAACTCATATGTGTTGGGGATTTCCTTCCCATGACGAAATTGCAAATAACTTTGATGAACCCATTGAACAAAGCATTTCTGAAATATGTGAGGAAAAAGATATTTCTAAAGTAGTAATTGATGCAAACGAAGTTGTAAGCGATTTATGTTTAGAGTTGGAAGGATTACACAAATGTAGCCAAATAGCCATAGACAAAGTGGTAAAAGCATTCAGTGACGTTTGCGACATTGATCTTAATTATATAGGAAATAAATATAATAGAAAAAATTATTATAAAGATAAGGGAATCATGTGCACCCGAAAAGAAATAAAATTAAGCGATTCAAAAGCTTATACACTTTCACTTTCAAATTTAATAAGAGTTATTTTAAGGAATGATTCAATTCAGGAATGTTGTGCAAAGAAAATAGATCCTAAGTGTAATGACGGTATAATGAGAGATATAATTCATGGCAATAGGTTCTTGCATCACCCAGCTGTGAAAAGTAAGCTAAAGAATAATTTACTTTTGGGTCTTTATGTTGATGATATAGAATTAGTGAATCCTTTGGGCAAAAATAGGGGAATACACAAAATTTGCCTTGTTTATGCAACGATTTTTAATATTTCTGTAGAATTAAGATCCAAACTCTCTTCCATTTTTTTACTTGGGGTTGCAAATGCCAATTCACTGAAAGAGCATGAAAACCTATGTCTTTTTCTTGAAGACTTAATTGATGATTTTAATTGTTTACAAAATGGAATCGTTGTGAATGGAGAAAAATATTTTATACACTTGTACTCTTTGCACGGAGATGCCTTGGCCTTGCATCAAATATTAGGTTTGAAACAGAGTTTTAGCCCTTTGGTGCAAAAAAATTGTATGTTGTGTGACGAAAACAAAAGTAAATACAAATTACTTGTAAAACATAATATGTGTAAGATGAGAATGCCAAAAGAGCACAGTGAGAGAATGGGCTTAATTGAATTTTTTTTTTTGAATGATAAAGTGCAATGGAAAGAGAAATCACAACTCTGGGGCATTAACCGTAAAAGTCCTCTTTCTGATATAATTTATTTTTCTCCAGTATTAGATTCTCTGTTTGATCCCATGCACGTTCTTCTAGAAGGACTTCTCCCAAACAATATTCAACTTCTTCTTTCAACTCTTTCATCTCAAGGAATACTAAATCGGGAAGCTTTGAATAAATCTATTAAGAAATTCGAATTCTGTAAAAACATTAAATCGTCCGAGTTACCAAAGCCTTTTACAAGTGCAGACTTTAAAGTTAAATCTACTTCAAAATCTGTGTTGATATTGGCTATTCATTTACCATTTTTACTACGACTGATAGAAGATAACAATTTTTTAAAATGTTTTAGAATGTTAGTAGCAATTGTAAAAATTATTTGGTCACAAAACGTAAACTATTATGCTATTCAACATGTTTCTAATTTAATTGCTCAGTACATCCGCACATTTTCTGAAATATACCCAAACGAACCAATTACACCAAAAATGCACATGCTTGTTCACCTAGCTAACCAGTTACTGTCTCATGGTCCAGGAAGAGTAAGTTCATGCATTAGATTCGAAGCAAAACACTATGTTGCCAAAAGAAAACGTTTCTATAATTTTAAAAATTTACCTCTCTCTGTGTTTGATACATTTATGATTGATATGACTCGCTCTTTATTTCATGGCAATGGTACATCTGTTGAAATTAATTCTGCTCCGATTTACAAAACGTCTACTATTGATGGCGATGTTATAATGTTAAAGAAAATCAATTGGATGGGTCACACTTTTTATATTGGAAATTTTATTATTATTGGAGATGCTGATAACAAGCCTATTTTTGGTATGATTAACTTAATTACACTAAGCAACTACAATATTTATTTTCATATCAAAAGGACTATTTGTTGCTATGATAATCTTTCGATGTCTTATGAAATAATTTCAATTGAGCATACCCAAGAGTTATTAGAACTTGGTAATTTACCTGAAAAATATCCTTTAATATCATTTTCCCATGATGGAAAACAATTTATAATTATTCCTTCTTCAAGATTTGTAACTCCAGTATAGAAAAATTAGTGTAGGATTCGTTCTGAATTGCCCTGCAGATTGTTAGGATCCCAACTCAAATTTTATTTAAATATTTTGACACAGTTTCTACCTCCGTAATATTGATTTTTGTTATTAAAAACGTATAAATTTGAAAATCAAAATTGATTATCACAATTTCAGATCCAATTTTCTTTACCAAGTTTTTCTCCAGCATTGGCAGATTATCTTCAAGGTAAAGCGACTCAAAGCCGGATTCATTACTATAGAAAACTCTTTGTTTCTGAATTATCAGTATATTTGAAGTAAGTACTAACAATCACTCACTGAAAGTTACCCGATTTTCTTTTTTCATTATTATTTTAGAAAATGTAATTATATTGTTATTATTACTACTATTATTATCATCATCACTACAACTATTTTACGCACAAGCCAGTTAATAAGTATACCTGAATGATAAACAGGGAGAACATGGATGTGTTGATCCAAATAAATTTGGGTTACGTTAGGAGAAACGTTGAAATTTGTGAGGAATGTTATAGTAGCGATAGGTGTAGAAAAAGGAATATTTGCTTGTCAAATAGTTCCATTGAAGGTGAAATTAAAAGGTACAGAGATGTCAAAGAAAGAAGGAAGGAGAAACTTTGATAGAATAAAGAATGAAAAAATAACTGACCCACAATGAAGATTAAAATATGTGAAAGTATTAGAGAAGAGTGATGTTGAATGGAATTGGTCTAAAGCGAATGGTGGTATTTTAAATAGTGAGAAGTCTGCAGATTCACAAATAGAAAAAAAAAAAAGGAAAATGGTGGAATGACGATTTAAAAATAGACGCGAGAAAAAATGCGCAGGGCGGGAGAAAACTGGAAAAGCAAGTGAGATGGGAAGGAAAGATAATTGAAAGATTACAAAGAAAGGAAAAATCTAGTAAATATGTATATTCGAGAGTGGAAGGTAAACGAAGCAGAGATGTTTATAAGAAAAACAAAAATAAAAAAAGCAGAAAGTTTCTTAAGGAAACAAGAAATGAAAGAAGTAAGAGTGGCAGAGTGAAGGATAATGTGTGAGCTGTTGGCATAGTGTTAAATGGAGGGGATGTAAGAGCATTGTAGTATATATATATATATATATATATATATATATATATATATATATATATATATATATATATATATATATATATATATATATATATATATATATATATATATATAGGGGGAAGTAATAATTATTCAATGTGATTTTCAAAAGCTGTATCGTTAATACTTGTTTTTTCAGCCAAAACAATTACCTGGTTTCAAAAAACAGAGCTGAACAAAAATGGGGCTATAAAGCGCTGGAGAAAGCTATTCTCACTGCATACCCAAATGTACATCAGGACGAAGGAGTTAAAGCAAGTTATAAGAGGACAGGACCTCTTAAGTGGGTTATATCTCATCTTGCAGATAGAAGAAGAAAACAAGTCTCTCGTAAAGAAGGAAAAGTATTTGTATGTGAAACTACATCTGTTGATGAAGCATTCAATCTTCTGCAGGTATTTATTGCATGTTATTCTAAACATTTTAAAATTTAATGTGAGATCATTTGAAATAGAATTTCTCCTTTTCTACGCCACTTGCTGCATGTATTATTGATTAACAGTTATGATGAAATAAGTATCATGTAAAATCTAGAACAAGTAATTTTAACAACCACAGCTTTATATCACTTAATGTAATATACTATTATTAAACTCAAAAATTAAGAAAGTAAATGCATCTTGCAGTAATATTTTTTCTTATTCACAAGATATTATAATGTAAAGGTAAAATATCTGCTAAAATATTACGTAATTATGGCAGCCATGCAATCATTTACTAGAATTGTAAATTGTATTTGTATATACTACTATTTATGTTTTTAATTTTTAATATTACTTTGTAGACTTTACCTTCAAAATTGTGGCAATGTACTCAGCTAAAAAAGGCGCTTTTCATAACAAAGGATCTTCGATGTCGCTTGCAAGCAGAGGAGACGCTACCAGATTATCTTTTGGTAGATTCTATTGTAAGTTGCTTCATTTTTATTTAATTTTTATTATTATTTTATTTTTATATTAAATTTTATTTAAATTATTATATTTTATTAATTATTTTTTAGATATGTAAATCGGCTAGAGAATGTTACATTTCCTAACACAACACCTATTATTCCATTTTTTTAATGTACCCTAGATGCTTAATTAAATTTCAACACTTGTTCCAATTGCTTCTTGCATTCAGAAATTACGTCATTGTGTTAATATACTCACCACCACCACCTACCTCTTACTAATAAACAATTCCATTAAGACTTTTCTTTTATTCAGCGCTCAAAAGCATCGTGGTATAACCCTGGGAAATCTTCTAAGCCCTCACTATTTCTTACCATTTTAACTTATTCCTCTATCCCTTAAATATTTTCATAATAATAATAATATAGTATTTTCACTAATCTATTTACTTTTTGTGCTTTCCAGCTTTGCTATGAAATAGGCTTGAGGCTCGGCTCAAATATTAATTCTCTGATGACTGCTGCTAAGACGAATCATACGTAAGCTTCACAGAATTGATATCTCGAGTATAGATGCTCTCATAGATTATCTCTCTGAAGGTGACCAAAGACTAGTCTCGTCATCAGAAATCGACCCTTTTCCAGGTCCCTATGCCACACTTAAAGATGGAGAAATGATTATTTACCTTCCCAAAGAGAAAAAGATGTATATTCCAAATTGTTCTTCGCTTCGTGTTGTAATAATTTTATTAGGTGTGTATTATATACTTGACTTAACGTATCCACATGATTTTGGACAAGTTCTTGGTTTTTTTCAAACCATATTATTAAGCGAAAGTTTTGAACTTCAATATCGAAGTTCTAAATTTAACAATATAATGGACTTCCTTGCTAGATCTAAGAATTAAGTTATTATTATTATTATTATTATTATTATATATTATTATATATAATTATATAATATAAAAAAAAAAAAAATAAAATATAATATATATATATATATATATATATATATATATATATATATATATATATATATATATATATATATATATATATATATATATATATATATATATATATATATATATATATATATATATATATATATATATATATACTATATAATATATACTATACTATAATTAATTATTGTATAATAATTACTATACTATAATCAATTATAGTATAATAATTACTATACTATATCAATTATAGTATAATAATTACTATACTATAATCAATTATAGTATAATAATTACTATACTATAATAATTATAGTATAATAATTACTATACTATAATTAATTATAGTATAATATATACTATATTATATATAATAATTATATACTATAATTATAGTATAATATTATATACTATAATAATTATAATATTATATATATAATTAATTATAGTATAATAATTACTATACTATAATTAATTATAGTATAATAATTACTATACTATAATATATATAAATATTATTATAATACTATATAATTATATATATTGTATAATAATTATACTATAATAAATTATACTACAATAATTACTATACCATAATTAATTATAGTATAATTATAATAAATACTATACTATAATAATTACTATACTATAATTACTATATACAGAGGCAGTATATAAATAAAGTGAATTATAATGTTTTTTTTAATTATCCCATTATATATATATATATATATATATATATATATATATATATATATATATATATATATATATATATATATATATATATATATATATATATATATATATATATATATATATATATATATATATATATATATATATATATATATATAAAAGCCAGTTTTTTGAGCGGAAAGCCACCATGTTAAAGCGGACATTAAAGTTCCGATATAACAGTTTCCGGTCTTACATAGACGGGAAATTTCAGCTGAAATTTCCGCTTTTCAACAGCGGAATAAGAGCGGATTTTTTTTACAGTGTATATATAATATATATATTAACTAGCTATTCCCTCCAAGAAGCTATTTTTAATTATGAAATAAGTCAATAAAAATCTCTCTATTACACGGTGCTAAAAAGAAATAGATATTGAGATCATTAATCTACTTCACGTGATACGTCTGCACAATATGGTCCAAGAATAAGGAGAAAGAGAGAGAGAGAGAGAGAGATAAAAAAGAAAAGTACGAAAAGAAAAGGGAAACTGATTGATGAGAATAGATCATTTTGAGCTAATAAATAACAGAGAATAAATTCATCTCCTAAGTATCTCAGTTTGATATATTTTATGGTGTCTCATCATTCAAAAGTTACTAATATATCTCAACTGAGCCTAAGAAACAACTTCAAAATGTTAACCGACGAGTTGGTTAATCAACTCATTTTTTTTTCAAGTTACAGACATTTCATTTGAGATATCAGTTCTAACTCAAAATGTATTGTTTAAGTTTACAATATCTCATTTGAGATATTACAACATGTTAACTATATTACCATCTCATGTTGCATTAAGAAACATTATATATATATATATATATATATATATATATATATATATATATATATATATATATATATATATATATATATATATATATATATATATATATATATATATATTATATATATATAAAAAATTAAATTTTTGGACATTAAAAGCCTTTCAATCTTTCTCCTCACCTTACACTCACAGACACACACACACACACACACACACACACACACGCACCAGCAGTATATATATATATATATATATATATATATATATATATATATATATATATATATATATATATATATATATATATATATATATATATATATATATATATATATATATATATATATATATATATATATATATATATATATATATATATATATATATATATATATATATATATATATATATATATATATATATATATATATATATATATATATATATATATATATATATATATATATATATATTTGTATAATCACTTTCCTGAGAGGTGTTGTCACATGCTGAATTTTTATAGATTATCATGATGAATTGTATCAAGCAAAAGTGGAAGGGATTTTTTATAAACCTCAAGGAAGAGGATTAATAAGGCTATCTAAATGTTTGCTAAAGATCACAATGGAAAGAAGCTGAAGGCGTGTTATAGTGTTTTATACTTTCAAAATTGTTATAAATGTATTGAAGTTATAGTCTTCTTAACTTATTAACTGTTTTCATGACATTGAAAAAACTTTTTTTTTCTCCTAAGTCAATTGTTTTAATGAGACTCATCCATCACTGTATTCTTTGAAAATTGGCTGGCAAGGCTACTTTTCAAAATTAAAAGAAAATTCTATGGAAAGACTAAATATGTTAATTCTGGAAAGTATAACCAGAGTAAAAGGTAAAACCTTACCATGATAAGCTTTCTTTATATATATATATATATATATATATATATATATATATATATATATATATATATATATATATATATATATATATATATATATATATATATATATATATATATATATATATATATATATATATATATATATATATATATATATATATATATATATATATATATATATATATATATATATTAAATTAGATATTTGAAAACTATTGAAGTAATGTAGACTATGGTAAATTTATTCTAATTCCTTAGGGGCCGATGCCATAAAGTGACGCAGTTGAAGCCCGCCAAAGTAAACAAAAAGTTATTTAGTAGGTGAAATGATAATACATAGTCTTGTTAATAACTACAAAGTTTACCATATAACTACGCAGCAAAGTGATTGTGACAAAACTTAAAATGAAAAAAAGTAGTTATTTACATTTCAATTATTGTATTTCTTAGGCTTAAGAAGTTTTAAAGTTAGCATGTTACTCAGGATTAAAGAGGTGGCGGCGCCAAGGTCGTTGTAGTCCCCTTATATATATATATATATATATATATATATATATATATATATATATATATATATATATATATATATATATATATATATATATATATATATATATATATATATATATATTACCCTGGCCAGAGCTCCGGCCAAATTTGGGAGACCCCAATCCTGGTAATATTCCAACCCCAGTTGGTCCCTATCCAGCAACCTTGTTGTACTAGAAAGTTATAGGTTTTGTGTTATTTTCAAATCCCTACGGGTAGTTACAGTTGAACTGGCAACATGTAGATATGTTACTAGTTTAAGCAACCCTGGTCTCGTATGAAAAAAATCCACTGCTGTGAATACTACAGTTCCCAAATCATTCCAAAAATGAACCACTCTGTTGCTGAAAAAGCTCATTTCCAGATGGCAAGCTTCCTTCTTTATCTTTTTTAAATCCCTAGAGAGTCCATGTGATAATGAAAATGACTTACCCACATTTATATTGTCAATAGATGATAATATTTTGATTCATATCTCCTCTAAGATACCTTCTTCCAATGGAAAATATCCCTAATTCCTTGAGCCTATCTCAATAACTTTTATTTTCAATTCCAAAAATTCTTATTTTTGCTCTTTGCTGCACTGCCTCCAGCATATTAATATTTTTCTTAGATAATAAGCCCAAACCTGAGTACAATACTCAATCATTGGTCTAACATAACCATTATAGATCCTATAGATTACTTCCTTACTTTTAAATTAATATTTTGATTTATAATTCCTAGCATTCTGTTAGTTCTTTCCCTATCTCCTAAGCATTGTTCTGACACATTCAAACTACTGCTAATAAACACCCAAATCTTTTTCTTTATCCACAGACTCTAACCATTCCCCATACATTTCATAATTGAAATTCTTATTAGAATAGCCCATATGAAGAACTTTACATTTTTAATTATTAAATTCATTTGCCATTTTTCAGCCAACCCAAGATGTTTATTTGAATCATGTTGGAGTGTCATACATCCTCAATATTTTTAACAGATAAGCCAGCTTAGTGTTATCATCAAACTTAAAAACTTTACATTTTATTCCCTTATCAAAATCATTAATAAGTATAAAGAACAGAAAAGGCCCAGGCACAGGACCCTGAAGAACACCACTTTTTACCAATCCCTTGATGATTTATTTATTTTTAATACTACACACTGTCTCTCATCTTTCAACCACTCCTGTATCCAATTATGAATAACCCATCCTAAAACACACTGAGATAACTTTTAAATCAGCCTTTTATGAGGTACCTTATCAAAAGCTTTGCTAAAATCAAGATATGCAATCCCAACTGGTTCTCCTTTGTCAATGCAATCAGTAAAATGTCCATAAATTCCAAAAGATTCATCTGACATGATTTACCTTTCTTGAAACCATGTTGTGAATTTTGAAAAATTTTATTGTCAACTAAATGTTTTTCTGTTTGTCTTTTCAATATTTTGTTTAGAATTTGAACTAGCTGTAAGGTGAAACTAATGGTTATATTTTCCAAGATCATCTGTTACTTTTTTTTTTTTAGAGCAGATTTTCCATTTGCCTGATTATCTCACAATAATTAAGAGACCTATAAAATATTAAATATATATTATATGCAAATAATATCACTACCTTCCTTTAGGATTCTTCCATGTATACCATCTGACTGAACCTGCAGACTTACGATTATCAATATGCTCAAACAAATTCTTAACCCCATTTGCATCATCACCAAGAAATGCAAACCTATCACTACTCTGTTCTCTAATGTTACTGCTATCAAACCTTTTATTTATAAATACTGATGCAAAATAGATATTAAAAATATTGACTAATTCTTCGTCAGAGTTAATTACCTTATCATTAATATTAATAGGACTCCCATCTTCCTTTGTTATTAAATTTATAAAAACTAAAGTATTTCTTCAAATCTTTATTAATGTTTCTTCAAGAGTTAATTTATGATTGTCTCTTAGATCTACTTATTTCTTTATTTAGCTCATTCCTTATTCTCCTATAAGTTTCCAAATCCATTATACTATTACTGACTGTGAACTTCTTGAACTACATATGCTTGTCTCTAACTTTATTCCTGATTTATCTACTCCACCAATTGGGCTTTCAGTTCTTTGCCTTAATTTCTCTGATTGCAAAACATTCTGACTGAACTTTATCCAAGATAGATTTGAAAGTTTCCCCTATTTGAATACAGTTTGGGTCCTCCAATGCTTTATTCCAGTCAGTTTTCTAAATTTTCCTGAATTTCTCAAAGTTAGTAATTTTAAAGTCAAAAACCTTTTACCTTGTTTTCTATTAAATGTGGTTTACCTACTACATTTAAATTAACCCTATATATATATATATATATATATATATATATATATATATATATATATATATATATATATATATATATATATATATATATATAATATATATATTAAAGTTTTTAATTGGCATTTATTATCTTACCTTTACTCTGAAAGCCTGAAATATATTTTTAATTAATTTACACTTGGAGCCTTGAAAAGGAGGTTAAATAGCAATCTTTAAATTTATAATAAACAAATTCCTAACAAATGACAGTGAAGACAGTTTTGGTAGGCCCTTGTGGCTTATGTCTCATTTTTTTTTTCTTATGTTCCTGAAGCTCTGGGATTCAAACCTATGGTGTAGTTTCCTCAAAATTGAGAGATGTGCTAATTAAGGAAAAGTCAGAAAAATTAGTTAAATTTATTTAAGAACTTAAAGTTGAAAAAAAAAGAAAGTTCATTTTTGGAATTACAGGAAAAATAAAATTTATTTGTTAAAATATCAAGTTATAAAAGAATAAATGATAATGATTCTTCTTAATCTCAATATTATGATATAACTACTTTTATTTTAAATTTTCCAAAAACTCATGGAAGTTTGAGTTGTCAAATAACCAAAAACTAGTTGACTTATATATATATATATATATATATATATATATATATATATTATATATATATATATATATATATATATATAATATATATATATATATATATATATATATGATGCTTACTAACCTTTCAATGCCAAAAAGAATATCAATACAATTAGAATTATAAAAGATTTAGCAACTTTAACTCATGAAATTAAGCACTGAGTAATAATTATAATCAAATTTACTTCTATTGGAAAGTCTAATTATTTTGTGGTCAAAGTTCCATACTAAACTAATGAAATATGGGATAGGCTAAGGTACCCATTAAACTGTGTTAAATTTTGTTCAAAGGTTAAATATATTTTTTAAAGGTAAAGTAGAGAGAGCCATTTTGAGAAAGTATTGACTGTGAGTATAGCTTGTACAGTTGCTAATGTAAATTTTGATTTACATTCTAAATTTATTTTTACTTTCAACCAACTTTTCTTATCATTTGTCTTATATTTGCCTTATAAATTGATATAAGTTTCTACATACTTGTATATATTTGGAAATATTATGATTTTTGTACTTAGTACCTGTAGACTGACATTGAAGCTTTCTACATTTTTAAATTATTTACATTAATATCAGTTTATCATAAGCAAGTAATTAATGTATTACATGCAACTATATATATTATATATATATTATATATATATATATATATATATATATATATATA
>SEYY01013214.1:7500-17098 GCA_009176605.1 Armadillidium nasatum
ATTATTATTATTATTATTTCATTATTATTATTATTATTATTATTATTATTATTATTATTATTATTATTATTATTATGCTATACTAAGTATAGTAGTAACAGTAGTAGTATTTCATACCCTAAGCCCTTAAGATATCTTACTTAGCAGCATGAGGTAGTCTATAGAAGCTTGTAAAGGCAGACACACAGTATATACACACACGCACACAAAAGAAAAACATTTACCCATAAACTCATTTAATTTGCAGGATCAGGTATCTTAGCAGCAGTTGAAGACATTTAAACATAAACTGGTAAACTTTACACTCAACTAAATAAAAAGGTACACAAACATGAACACATTTACACACATTGTGGATCGTTTCAAAAATAAGTTTATTTTGACATAAATATTTTTTAAATTTTAGTAAAATCTATTTGCGTTTAAGTTTTAAAATAATTAAGAAATTTTTAAGAAGAAAAACTTTTTCACTAAGCATTTTTAACAAACTTTATTAAATATTAAATGAAAATTATAAATTAACATTTTCAAAAACATTTCATTCCTATAAAAACTATATACTTTATATACTTAAATGATATGAACATAATGTAACATCGAATTTCTTTTAAAACAAATGTAATCGTATAACCTGTAATATATATTTTCACAATATAATATTATAACATTTTTACTTACGACAATATGCCACTAAGACCAACCGAGTCCATCAGAGCTTCACGACAGCAAAGTCCATACTAATAATATTCCACCAATTAGCATTAGGGCATTAGCACAAAACAAGGATAAGCCCCGCCCCTTTTTCATATTCATCCAATCACCAGAGGGCATCATCATAAAACATATCACAATGATAAACCCAGCATCCCTTTCTACATATGCCAGGTAAATTTCTGCAAACCTGTTTACCTTTTTTGATATTGATTGATGGTAATATAAGCCCATCCTAATAAATTCAGCTTTCCAGGTAATTAGACCTGGACCTTTTTGCCTTTTTCATGACACTGATCGACGGGAACATAATAAACCCATTGTTTGTACCATTTATCACCATATTTCAAATGATCATTTACATGCATATTCCATTTACTCGAGCGCCTTTTAATTTCCCAGGTAATTACTACCGTAGATTTAGGCCTTTTTCTAGATATTGATAAATGAACGAAAGCCTCACCAACACACGTCATAAACTTTTCCGTTATTTTATTATTATTATTATTAATTTTTATCCATATGGACTTATATATTAGAACCCATTACATTCTTCCCATATCAAGAGCCGACATACTTAGCACCGAAGGATGTTAAACTTCATATTTCTTCATAAGCTAAATACCCTTTATCCTGTTTTCCTTGAATATGTAGACGATTTCTCATGATAAAGATAGATTCCTCACCAGAACTCGTCGTAACGCCTCCTTCATATATACATTTCATTAATTGAGCATACCTTTACTTAGTCAATGCAAGTACTCTACTAAGATTTCTAACAGCATCGAACATAATCTAGTTAGCATAAGAATACTCGGTTTTCAAATCTCGTTAACATATGTACAGCATTATTAATATCGAAGTTAAACAGCCTAATAACTTATGCATTTACTTTTGAATGATACCAACATTCGATATAACTAGCTCGTAAAAACTTTGTATTTTCACACCTCATCTATATTCTTGCTATTCTTTATAAACTAACTTATAACATGCTTTAGATGTCAATATGTCAACAAACATTTTCATTAAGGTTTCAAACAGAACCCTTACCAACATGCGTCATAACTTCTCTATTTTATTATTTTATTATTAATTTTTACCCGTATGAACTAATATATTAGACCCCATCACACAATCCAAATCAAGAGCCGACATACTTAGCCCCAAAAGATGGTAAACTCCATATTTCTTCATATGCTAAATTCCCTTTAACCTGCTTTTACTGGAATATTTTGCCGATCTCACGATAAAGACCGAATCCTCACCAGCACTCTTCGTAACTCAAACTCCATATATACATTTCATTCATTGAACATACTTTTACTTAGGCCAATACAAACAGTCATACTAAGATTTCTAACAGAATCAAACATAAGAATACCCAAATCTACCAATATCGAGGGTAGGAAAACTAATAACTTATTCATTTACCTTCGAATGGCATCAATATTCAATATAACTAACTCGTAAAAACTTTATATTTTCACACTTCAACTATTTTCTTATAGCTCTTTATACACTATCGTGTTTAAGATACCAATATATTAAAAATACATGCATTCATACTAGGATTTCGGACAACATCCTTACTAATATAGGCCATAACTGTTCCTTCATTTTATAATTATCATTAATTTTCAATCATATGAACTTATGTATTAGATAGATTCAAAAATAAGAATATCCAAATCTACCAATATCGAGGGTAGGAAAACTAATAACTTATTCATTTACCTTCAAATGGCCCCAATATTCAATATAACTAACTCGTAAAAACTTTATACTTTCACACTTCAGCTATTTTCTTACGATTTTTATTCCCTGAACATGTCTCTACACAAGACGTACAGGAAGTGGATCGCTCTCTCGGCACATTCTCTTCCCTACCCCACCTACCGAGAGAGTGATCCACTTCCTGTGCGTCTTGTGTAGAGCCATGTTCAGACTTAGTTATTATACGTATATATTTATAATATATATATATATATATATATATATATATATATATATATATATATATATATATATATATATATATATATATATATATATATATATATATATATATATATATATATATATATATTATATATATATATATATATATATATATATATATATATATATTATATATATATATATATATAGCGAGTTTGTATATGTAGATATATATGGATGTATGTATGTATGTATGTACCCTTGTATGTAGGTATGTATGTGTGTGCATGTGGAAGGATATTAGGTTGTAAGTGTATTAGGTTATGGTTATAGCTAAATAATGGACGAAATGTATATAGAGGTAAGTTAAGTCAAATAGTTAGGTTAACTCTCTTTGATTTGGAAGAGTATGTATGTTATTTAAGTTATTATCTATTCATAGGCCTGCATCGTCCTTAAGGTTAGAAGCGTGATAACTATTGAGAGGTAGTCATCTATGGGATGAAAATAGAGTTAGGTTAATTAAGGATCGCTTGGAAATGCTATGTAGACATTGATGCAATATTTTTCTTTGAGTTGTCATGAAGTTAACCATCTATATATTTCCTGTATGAGTGAACCTTCGTGAAATAATGTTTGTTCTTGAAGACTTGGACGCTAAGTTGAGAAGAGTAGAAGAAACAGAGATAGAATACCTACTAACCCTGTTATGTAAGAGTATGAAAAGTGTTAAACGTTAAAGATTGTAATTGTAGTTCCTGAGAATTATGTACTCTTCTTGAATATATAGTTTAAAGTCCCATTCAAAGCATCTGAAAATGGATGAAAAGTATTATGCTTACGCTGAAGCTTATTTTATTAAAGAAATATGAGGATCCGAAGACATACTGTACTAAGGTTAGGTTATGTTACCTCAGGAAAGGTTACATTTGTAAAGTAAACAATATTGATTTAATTGGTAAGACCTTCGAAGTCAAATTTGTTAGGTTGTTGTGGTTAGGAGTGATGAGATTAAAATATATTAGCTTGAAAATATAAAATGTACGTTTCTTGAAACATGAGATAGCGATGTAATGTTGAATTTTGTATATTACTTATAAAACACACTTCGTATGTTCTGTGAAACATGTCGAAACAATGCTAACTTTGTATTTACCTATACTCTCATACCGAAACATATAAATTACTATCGAAATTATTGGTATATATTAATATAATTATATAATTTCTGCGTAATGTATGGTCATGTTTAATGTACTCTACTGTCTATATTGGTGTATTTGCTGTAATTACTGTATAAGTGTCGATAATCGATTTATACTAAAAATATTTTAAAATAGTTAATGATAGTAAATATACAGCTAGTGATAGAGTCGTACATGTAAATAACTGTTTTTTCATGTTTAATATGAAATATTTACCTCGTATTTGAAATATGTTAACTTGAAAATGCATGAATAGCTAATGTTAGTAAATATATACAGCTTGTACCAGCTCAACTCATGAAAATAATTGTTTTTTCATGTTTAATCTGAAATATTTGTCTCGTATTTGAAATATGCTAACTTGAAAATGCGGAAATAAGAATTGATTGATTATGATTGGATAGGTTGTTTAGAATGTTACTTAGGATAAAACACCATAGAAACATTAAGGTATAAATGTGTCAGTCAATAAGTGTGTTTTTGTATTTTTAATATATTTGTAGGAACCTTACTGTATCATAAAAGTTGTGTTGAAAGCTAAATATAAGGTAAAATATTGTTTATTAAATAAATAAGTTTAAGTAAAATTATGAAAGTTATAGTTATAGATACAGTTAATATGAAAATCTTTGTTAAGTGTGAAAAGCCGAAAAATAAGGATGTCATTATCTGTATAGGAAATAACCCTATGAATAATTTAGAAAGCATGAAAATATGTATGGATATCTATGTTTTCGTTAATTGCTTTTGTTCTCTGAAGATACTTTACGTTGGTATGTGTGAATGCATCATGTTATATCAGATGTTTAATGAAATAAAAGAAGTAAAATTAAATATTTTAAATGAAAAATATTAATAAAATAAATATTTCGAAGTTCTAAACAGTGTAAGATAGTTTGTTAAAGAGTCAAACGTTAAGAAAATAGACGAAGTGTGGCAGATATAAAAGTTTATCCGATATAGTTATATTGAATGCTGGTACCATTCGAAAGTTAATAAATAAGTTTGCTTAACCTCAGTATTGATGATACTGAGTGTATATTGACTAGAATTGCTAAATTTGAGAATTCCTATGTTTTGATGTTGGCCGAAGCCTTAGTATGAATACTTGTATTGTCGATATACAGGCATCTAAAGCATGTTAGTTTATGAAGACTCATAAGAGAGTAGATGAAGTGTGAAATGCAAAGTTTTTACGCGTTAGTTATATTGATAGAATTGAGTATTCATATGTTTGATTGGTTAGAAAACTTTAGTATGTGTGTTTGTATTGCCTGAGTAAAAGTATGCTAAATAAATGAAACGTATATATTGGTTGATGAGTTATAACGATTGTTGGTAGGGATTCGGTTTTTCTCGGTGGAGATAAGTGGAATATGCGGGAAAGATGGAATAAAGGAGATTTAACATGTACTGATTATGGAATTTACTATATTTCGGTGATATGTATGTCGATTCTTGATTTGGACCGAGTGTAATGGGATCTAATATATAAGTTCATATAGGATGAAAATTAATGATAATAATAAAATGAAGGAGAAGTTATGGCACATGTTAGCACGGTTGCTGTTTGAAACCATAGTATGAATACATGTATTGTTAATGTATTGACATCTGAAGCAGGATAGTTTATGAAGACTCTCAAGAAAATAGATGAAGTGTGAAAATACAAAGTTTTTACGAGCTAATTATATTGAATGTTTGCACCATTCGAAAGTAAATGTATAAGTTATTAGTCTGCATAGCCTCGTTATTGATAATGCTGCATATATGTTAACTAGATGTGAAAAATCGGGTATTCTTATGTTAAATAAATTTGGGAAATTCGGGTATTCTTATGTTTGACGCTGTTAGAAATCTTAGTATGAGTGCTTGTATTGCCCAAGTAAAAGTATGCTCAATAAATGAAATGTATATATGATGGAAGCGTTACGACGAGTGGTGGTGAGGAATCGGTTTTTATCATGAGATCTGCAAAATATTCAGTAAAAGCATGCTAAAGGGGATTTAGCATATGAAAAAATATGGAGTTTACCATCTTTCGGTGTTAAGTATGTCAGGTTTTGATTTGGATCGTGTGTGATGGGGTTTAATATATATAAGTTCATATGTATGTTCATCATGATCCAGATGGTGAACTCGCCTTCCAATTTTCTATCCAGAACAACCTTGAGCAGTTGGTGCATCTCCCTACCCGTATCCCTGACCGTCTTGGTGATGAACCCAACATTCTAGACCTTTTTCTAACTTCTAATCCTTCTCCTTATACTGTTAAAACTCTTTCCTCCTCTGGGTTCATCCGATCATCTTCTTATCTCCGTATCTTGTCCTGTCTCTTCAAGTCTTCCGCAAGAACGGCCCCCGCCTTCGGCGAGGAGACGTTTCTGGCATTTCGGTGCCACTAACTTGGTCTGACTTGCGGTCGTACTTTTCTGATTTTCCATGGAATGATTACTGTTTCCGTGGGAGGGGTCCCTCGGAGTGTGCAGAGCGCATAACTGAGGTGATTCTCTCTGGCATGGAGGCGTACATTCCATATTCTTTCCCTTCCACTAAACCTAATAAACCTTGGTTTAACTCTGCTTGTTCTTGTGCTATCCGCCGCAGGGATGCTGCCTTCAGGAATTACCGTCGTCTTCAAACTCCAGAAACTCACGCTACTTATATTTCATCCCGGAATCGTGCAAAATCTATTCTTCGAGATACCAAAAACTCATTTCTCCGTCGCAAATGCAATAATCTTTCTGGCTCCTCTTCCTCTCGCCCTTTCTAGCATTTTGCAAAAAATGTCAACTCTAACTTTGCTTCTTCCTCTTTCCCTCCTCTAGTATCTTCTGACGGTTCAAACGCCGTTTTGCCTTCCTCTAAAGCTGAACTCTTTGCTCAAACTTTTGCCTAAATTCAACCTTAGACGATTCCGGAACTGTCCCTACTCCTTCAACCTCCTCCAACTCATTTATGCCTAAAATTGTAATTTCTTCTAAAGACGTCACTTCTGCTCTCTCTGAGCGTAACACTAAGAAGGCGTACGGCCCTGATGGTATCCCTCCTGTGGTTCTCAAAACTTGTGCTTCCGAGCTTGCACCCTGCTTTGGTAAACTATTTCGTCTATGTCTTTCTACTTCAATTTTCCCTTCTTGCTGGAAACGTGCGCTCATTCAGCCTGTGCCGAAGAAGGGGGACCCCTCTCAGCCCTCTAACTATCGTCCTATTTCTTTAACCTCCGTTCTTTCTAAAGTTTTCTAATATATCCTTAACAGGAAGATTTGGAAACATCTCAATTCTTCTAATATTATCTCTGATCGCCAGTATGGCTTTCGCAAGAAACGCTCTACTGGTGATCTTCTTTCCCTTCTCTCTGACTCTTGGTCCTCCGCTCTTCGGCATTTCGGTGAATCTTTTGCTGTTGCGCTAGACATATCGAAGGCTTTCGGTAGAGTCTGGCACAAAGCTTTGATTTCCAAACTTCCCTCTTTCGGAATCTATCTTTCTCTCTGTGACCTTCTCTCTGATTTCCTTTCTGGTCGTTCTATAGCAGCTGTTGTAGACGGCCACCGTTCATCCTATAAAGCTATTAATAGTGGTGTTCCTCAAGGTTCTGTCCTATTCCCAACACTTTTTCTGCTTTTTCATTAATGACCTTCTCTCTATTACTTCATCTCCTATCCACTCCTATGCTGACGACTCCACTCTTCATTACTCCTTTCATTTTGAAAGGCGTCCCTCCCAGCAACAGTTAATAGAGGCAAGGAGGGTGGCCTTGAAGCAACTAACCTTCTGATCTATCTCTCATTTCAAATTGGGGCAGAGAAAACATAGTCGTTTCCAATGCCTCAAAAACTCAATTCCTCAATCTTTCTACTCGACACAATCTTCCACATAACTACGATATCTTCTTCGAAAACACGCAACTCAAACCTTCATCTCTCCTTAATATTCTAGGTGTTTCTTTTTCTCGTGATCTTTCTTGGAAAGTTCACATTACCTCTCTTTCTAAACAAGCTTCTAAGAGGTTGGGTGTTCTGAGGCGCCTTCAGTATTTCTTCACACCACCCCAGTTGCTTGCTCTGTATAGGGGTGTTGTTCACCCCTGTATGGAGTATGCGTCACATATCTGGGGTGGTTCCACTCATACAGCTCTCCTGGAAAAGGTGGAGTCTAGAGCTTTTCACCTTATCAACTCTCCTGCTCTCACTAATTCTCTCCAATCTCTTTCTGCCCGTCGAAATGTTGCGTCACTCTCTCTATGCTATCCCTATTACAATGGACACTGCTCTTCTGAACTCTCTCGTCGCATACCTCCTCCATTAAGAAGGGTTCGTGCGACTCTTCTTTCTACACAGTCTCATCCTTTCTCTGTCCAACTCTCTGACCCCAGACTTAACCGCTATGCTCAATCTTACATGTACTCTACTGGTAAAGTCTGGAACACACTTCCTTCATCTATTTTCCAAACTTCCTATGACTTAGGCACCTTCAAACGCCGTGTATCAGGTCATGTCGGCCTTTAATTTAACCATGTTCCTGACTTTCCCAATGGCTCTGGTGGAACATTAGTAGGCCTCTTGCCTTTGCCCACCAGAGGTGAAATAAAAAAAAATGTGAAAATTAATAATAATAATAATAAAATGAAGTAAAAGTTATGAGGGGTGTTGGTAAGGATTTTTTCTTTCTGGGGAGAGATAAATAGAATATGCTGGGAAAATTGACTAAAGGAGATTTAACATGTACTGATTATGGAGTTTACTATCTTTCGGTGATATGCATGTCGGCTCTTGATATGGGTCAGCCGTAATGAGCTTTAATAATGCAAAGTTTTTTAGTTAATTGAATATGTAATTCGAAGTAAATAAATAAGTTATTAGTTAGCTTAACCTCCATATTGATAACGTTGCATTTATGCCAACTAGGATTGCTAAATTTGAAAATTCCGATGTTTGATACTGTCTAAAACCTTAGTTGAATGTTTGTGTTGCTGATATATTGGTACCTTAGGCAATATAGGGTATAAAAATCGTAAGAAAATAGCTGAAGTGTGAAAATATAAAGTTTTTTTGAGTTAGTCATATTGATTATTGGGGCCATTTGAAGGTAAATGAATAAGTTATTAGTTTTCCTACCCTAGATATTGGTAGATCTGGGAATTCTTATTTTTGAATCTTTCTAATATATAAGTTCATATGGGTGAAAATTAATGATAATAATAAAATGAAAGAACAGTTATGGCCCATGTTAGTAAGGATGTTGTCCGAAACCCTAGTATGAATGCATGTATTGTTAATATATCGGTTACTTAAACACGATAGTGTATAAAGAGCTATAAGAAAATAGTTGAAGTGTGAAAATATAAAGTTTTACGAGTTAGTTATATTGAATGTTGATGCCATTCGAAGGTAAATGAATAAGTTATTAGTTTTCCTACCCTCGATATTGGTAGATTTTGGTATTCTTATGTTTGATTCTGTTAGAAATCTTAGTATGACTGTTTGTATTGGCTCATCCGTGTAAAAGTATGTTCAATGAATGAAATGTATATATTGGGTTTGAGTTACGATGAGTGCTGGTGAGGATTCGGTCTTTATCGTGAGATCGGCAAAATATTCCGTAAAAGCAGGTTAAAGGGAATTTAGCATATGAAGAAATATGGAGTTTACCATCTTTCGGGGCTAAGTATGTCGGCTCTTGATTTGAATTGTGTGATGGGGTCTAATATATAAGTTCATATGGGTAAAAATTAATAA
>SEYY01013216.1:2500-12500 GCA_009176605.1 Armadillidium nasatum
GTGATTGAGCAGATTCGCTGGAGATAATAAGCAAAATAGAACAATATGATAGAGCAGTAACGACGGTGTACCATGTCCTAAAAAACAAATAGATGGGAGTGAAGATGAAGATGGCAATCTCTGAAGGAGTTCTGACACCAATACTGTTGTACGTGCAGAGACTTGGAGTATCACAACGAAAGAAGGAAAAGAATACATCAATGAATATTCCATGGGCTATTGTTGGAAAGACCAAAATGGGTAGACTGAGAAAGGAGAGAATCAGATAATATGCAGGGGTAAATAGATTCAGCTAGGTTAAGATGGTGGTGACACGTGATGAGAATGCAGGAGGAATGAGTGGCTAGAAGAGGATGGGACTGGAGACAGAGGGCACAAGACCAAGAGGAAAACTGAACAAGAGATGGAAGGACTCAGTGGAAGACCTTCAAATATATATATATTATATATATATATATATATATATATATATATAAATATATATATATATATATATATATATAAATATATATATATATATATATATATATATATATGCATATGTATTAAATGCCCCAGATGAGAGAATTGATGGATGGGCGTGTTCTAGAGGACAGAGAAATATGAAGAGTGATGCTGGCCCAACTGACAAACTAACGAGCCTACTTTGGGGTGGATGATGAAAGACGTACATGTACGTATATATATATATATATATATATATATATATATATATATATATATATATATATATATATATATATATATATATATATATATATATATATATAATAGCAAGAATGACCAAAACAAATTTAAACATTTTAATTTTTAATTATAATTATTAGCCAACTAGTTTAGGGCAAAATCACTTCTTCCCATTTTCAAGGCTTATATTATAATGATAAAAGTTTTCTTACAAAACAAAAATATTAGAATGAAATAAGAATTAATAAAATTTTTAAAAAATACAAATAAAATAGCATGAAACTGATATTAATAAATATAAATAGGTATTTAAAAAAAAAAAAGAGAAGACTTTTAAATTTGAAAAAGAGTTCCGTTGCTAACAAAATTTCACTTCAATATTAGCAAACTATTAGAATTTAAATTTTCATTTAAGTTTGGTTTGAGATGCCAAATACACAAGCATTCCAATAACCGAAGATCAGATTCCTCAGCTTGAACCAAAATTGCAAAATTGGTATCCTGTATATGATGGTTTGTCTGGAGAGAAGGAGCATTTATAGCCGAATCGGGGGGATGATGCAAGAGATCTAAAGTTCTGAATGAAATATCTTTATGCTCAGCAGTACGTGTTGAAAGGTTCCTAACTGTCTTTCCTATGAATGTGGCATCACAGACATCACAATTGTATTTATATACTACTGATGAGCATGAAGGTAAAAGGAGTTTATCTTTAAATTTAAAATAATTCCCAATTTTATTTTCACTAGGAAATATTAATTTAAATTTGAACTGGGGAAAACTAGTGTTCAAAAGTCCATCAATTTCACGTTTAATTTTATAACTTATTTTCCCCACGAAAGGCAACTTCAAATACAAAATATCCTTTGGAGCTGTTAATTTCGCCGTAGATTTTTCTTCAAATTTTGCTTAAAGTTGTTTCCGAAAAGTGGAGTCAATTATAAATTCTGGGAACACATTCTTCAGAAATAATCTCTTAAGGAAACCCAGTTCCTTCATGAGATTGATATAAGGTGAGGAAATTTTGTATCCTCTATCAAACAGCATTTTAATTAAGTTGATTTTAAAAATATATGGAATGAAGGAATCGAATTTTGCTATCAATCCGGTAAAGGTTGATTTTCTAAAGACACTAGTGTTAAATTTGTTGCTTTCCTTGCATATGTGGATGTCAAGAAATGCCAAAGAATTATTTTGCTCCACATCAACAGTGAATATAATATTCGGATGTTTTAGGTTGATATATTGCAAAAATTTATGAACATGTTCATCGGATTTAAAAAGAAGAAAGAAGACATCACATTGGTTTGAATTCTGCCGCACATTCAAGAAGCCAAATTTTTACATAAAAACACATGAAGATGTTGCTAAGAGTAAGATCCAAAGGACTTCCCATAGCAACGCCATCAACTTGTTTATAATAAATTCAATTAAACAAAAATATAATGTCTTTAATTGATATATTAAGTAACTCCTTAAATCCAAGTCATTTATAATGATTGAATTTTCGAATAATGAATTTAAGACAATTTCTAAAGTTTCTTCTAGTCGCACATTAGTGAATAAACTTTTCACATCAAAAACTTTCCATATATATATATATATATATATATAATATATATATATATATATATATATATATATATATATATATATATATATATATATATATATATATATATATATATATATATATATATATATATATATATATATATATATATATATATATATATATATATATATATATATATATATATATATATATATATATATATATATATATATATATATATATATATATATATATATATATATATATATATATATATATATATATATATATATATATATATATATATATATATATATATATATATATATATATATATATATATATATATATATATATATATATATATATATATATATATATATATATATATATATATATATATATATATATAATATATATATATATATATATATATATATATATATATATATATAATATATATATATATATATATATATATATATATATATATATATATATATATATATATATATATATATATATATATATATATATATATATATATATATATATATATATATATATATATATATATATATATATATATATATATATATATATATATATATATATATATATATATATATATATATATATATATATATATATATATATATATATATATTATATATATATATATATATATATATATATATATATATATATATATATAGTGATAGAGAGAGAAAGAAAGAGAGAAGAGAGAGAGAGAGAGAGAGAGAGAGAGAGAGAGAGAGAGAGAGAGAGAGAGAGAGAGAGAGACGTATTTAACTTTTTTCATGATTTATAAATTAAGATATTTAATAAATTAAAGAAAAATTACATTTGCTTTACTAGATATTCAGACAGTAGAGAAAAGCTTTCAGATAAATGAAGAGTAACTCTGAAATCAATTATCTTCCTTGACGAATTTGTTTAATTTTATTTTTAGGGATGAGAAATAAATTGATAATTTTCAGAGAGTTAATTTTTTTATGAATGAAATTAGAGTAATGGAGATTTTTTTTTAAATTTAGAATGTGCATTCATTTATTCATTCATTCAAGCAAATAAAGATAATTTGAATGAAACTGTGGCTCAATAAAATTTTCATTTGATTATATTTTTTGTAAAATTTAAATAAAATAAATTTTAGTAAGACCACAAAACATTTCAAATATATTGCCTTGAATATAATTAACCTTTTTATTTATTTTTGAAATGTTACAGATTGAATATAATAAAAGAAAGAAATTTTTTAATATAAATAAAGAAAATATTGGAATGAAAAATATTTATCCAAAAACAATAAATTCAATTTTTTTTTTAATTTACAAAATAAATCCCTAAAATTGAACATGAATTTTATGTTCACCAATTTTAGAACAAGAAAGACTAGCATTCAATTTTTTCATTTAGTTAAACTTTCTTAAACTTTAAGCGATGGACTTTGAATTTGGTATTTTCCTAAATGTTTATATATATATATATATATATATATATATATATATATATATATATATATATATATATATATATATATATATATATATATATATATATATATATATATATATATATATATATATATATATATATATATATATATATATATATATATATATATATATATATATATATATATATATATATATATATATATATATATATATATATATATATATATATATATATATATATATATATATATATATATATATATATATATATATATATATATATATATATATATATATATATATATATATATATATATATATATATATATATATATATATATATATATATATATATATATATATATATATATATATATATATATATATATATATATATATATATATATATATATATATTCAAAGACTTTAGTCTTAAACTGATTGTATTTAAAATCTTGCAACTCAATGGCATTTCCAATAATTGAAGAAGAGATACTGTAAATAAACTTCTCAACAGGAAGCAATCCCCATATATATATATATATATATATATATATATATATATATATATATATATATATATATATATATATATATATATATATATATATATATATATATATATATATATATATATATATATATATATATATATATATATATATATATATATATATATATATATATATATATATATATATATATATATATATATATATATATATATATATATATATATATATATATATATATATATATATATATATATATATATATATATAGTATATATATATAATATATATATATATATATATATATATATATATATATATATATATATATATATATATATATATATATATATATATATATATATATATATATATATATATATATATATATATATATATATATATATATATATATATATATATATATATATATATATATATATATATATATATATATATATATATATATATATATATATATATATATATATATATATATATATATATATATATATATATATAGCAATATGAAAATTTATTCACCACGAACTTCACAGCAGTGAGTAATAAATCTAAAAAGTTACGAATATTAAATATTCAGAACCCCATATAATTTTTGTATAACTTTTCGTTTATTTACGTTATTATTAGAACACCGAAAAGCAGGTAAAAATCCGAATACTGAATACTTGGTGTACTGGTTGATACAGCGAATACCGAATATTCTCTGAATATTTGGCACATCCCTAATATATATATATATATATATATATATATATATATATATATATATATATATATATATATATATATATATATATATATATATATATATATATATATATATATATATATATATATATATGTATATATATTTACCTATTTTAAATAGCGTTGGTATTGTTTATAATGTAAATGTAGCTTAGAGGAAGAACAGATTATAATAGAATGAATGTTTCTCATCTTAAAAATTTGGAAATAAATTAATATTCTACTTATAGTTACAGAAAAGGAAACTTTGTTTGTCATTGACCTTTATTTAAATTCATATAAATTGTTTCGAAATTTCTTTTCAAAACCAACTTAGGAAATATATGGAAAAATAATCTTTCACTATTTTTTATTTCAAAACATCTAGCTTGTCATAGCTTAGTTTAAAAAAAATTATCCTTAATTTTAAGGAAACAACTTATTACTAATAGATTGAATACATGAATATTCATTTTCTGAAAATTATAGAACTGCATATATAAAGAACTGGACTGAACTTGAGGTTTGAAGACCTCTGTATTCATGTTTATATTTATCTTACTAAAAAAAAACTTTTGAAGGTTCCAGAAGTTCACCGTATCAAAATCTCGATCACAAAAGTAAAACATGGAGACAATATATTCATTTTCTGTGAGTTTTATCAGGAAACAATTAAGAATTAAAATTTTTTGCCCAGAACAAAACAAGTAAAAATTTAATACACAATATAATTATTTCCTTTCGAACATGCTGCGTATTTTTTTCAACAGTCCTAATGCAATGCAATGCAATCAGATACAACATAAATAACTATAGCAAGAGGTTTAATAAGGGTAATAAAACCATACTGACAATATTTCTCAAGAATAATTCGACGCATTTTCGTTAAATTATTAAAGTATTTCTTTAATAAGTATCATGATCTAATTGAAATTCAAAAAAAAAAAAATAATAATTCTAAAAATTGCTGAAAATTAACAAAGCATTGTTATGAGCTATTATTGTTGTTGTTTTAAGTAATTACAGTGGCAAGTGTGAGTATAATCATAATAAAAATAATTATTACAATTTTTATAATCAAATTTAAAAAAAAAAATAAGCAAAAAGTTCTTGAAGTATTATCATTATTATTAGCAACAATGAAATAAGAGAAAAATAATTTGCTTATTATCGTAAATTTTTTGTTTTTCGTTTCTTCTTTTTTTTTTCTTTTTTTATTTTATGTTAAGGTTTTAATTAAATCATTTTAGTTTACGTTTACAATGTTTTAATTACATAAAAATTAAGATTGACTATGTTTGAAAAGTCCATGGTAGCTGGAATTAACATTAAAATAGCAATAATAATAATAATAATAATAATAATAATAATAATAATAATAATAATAATAATAATAATTATAAAAATGATCACAGAAATAATAATAATAATAATAATAATAATAATAATAATAATAATAATAATAATAATAATAATAATAATGATAATAATAATAATAATAATAATAAATAATAATGAATAATAATAATAATAATAATAAATAATAATATATAATATAATAATATATAATATATATATATATATATATATATATATATATATATATATATATATATATATATATATATATATATATATATATATATATATATATATATATATATATATATATATATATATATATATATATATATATATATATATATATATATATATATATATATATATATATATATATATATATATATATATATATATATATATATATATATATATATATATATATATATATATATATATATATATATATATATATATATATATATATATCAGTAAATTCTTATTTATTCACTTTTTGCTTCCTTTACAAGAAAAAACAAAATAAATTCAAGTTAAATAAATGAGGAAATGAAGCAACTCAAACTTTCTTTAAAAATTTCTTCAATTTTTCTAACTTAAGAAACTTTCAAAATTAAATATCCTCTGTTTTCCCTTTATGGAAAGTTTAAAATATAGTATATAGTATATATATATATATATATATATATATATATATATATATATATATATATATATATATATATATATATATATATATATATATATATATATATATATATATATATATATATATATATATATATATATATATATATATATATATATATATATATATATATATATATATATATATATATATATATATATATATATATATATATATATATATATATATATATATATATATATTATATATAGCAGTGTTATTATAAGTGTTGGATTCGTACAGTGGTTATTTATTGGTTTATTGGACTTTGACAGAAAGGTATATGGTTCGATATTAGGTAAAGGATCTGGATATGTGTTTGTGCATGCAAAAATTTTTAGCTGCTCCGTAGCTCAGTTGATCGAGCATTCCCATAGTACGCGAGAGACCAGGCTTCGAGGCCGTGTTGGGGTAGAGAAATTTGAGCAGTTCTCTCTTGCCCTTAGCTCCGCCCACTTATGAGTAATAAGTGCACCAGCTGCGTGCTTGCTGCTGGAGGAATCAAAATCAGCATCCGGGATAGGCCTGGCCAACCAGGAGATGTTTTCCATAGGCACGTGAAACCCTTGGTTCATCCTAGTCTGAACTCCCCTGAGGGATCTACGTAAGGCTCATGATTGAGTGGGGTTTCTTTTATTCTATAATTACTAATCATGCTCGAAAAGATCTCTTCCCATGAGTGGTGGCAATATATATATATATATATATATATATATATATATATATATATATATATATATATATATATATATATATATATATATATATATATATATATATATATATATATATATATATATATATATATATATATATATATATATATATATATATATATATATATATATATATATATATATATATATATATATATATATATATATATATATATATATATATATATATATATATATATATATATATATATATATATATATATATATATATATATATATATATATATATATATATATATATATATATATATATATATATATATATATATATATATATATATATACTTTTGAATGAAGGACTATAGGATACAGTGTGAAGAATGTAAGAACTTATGAAGTTAAGGCTCATTGTTTTTTGAAGACTTTGAAGTGCTCTTAGTAATAAATTGCTCACAATTTCCTCGTCGTGTATGACGTCATCAAAGCCTGAGAGAATGAGGCCACTCTTAATAAAAAGCTTCATAAATTCTATTCTCCTTTCCTTTATTTATTCTTATTAATAGGTTTAATTGAATGTGCGTCTAAAAGCCTTTGACTGTTACGTCATTGTATTCTTTTTTTCACGACCTTTTGTACTTCTTCAGATTAAGGTTCAAATGTAAAAGCTTCTTTCTCTTTTTCTCTTTATATATATATATATATATATATATATATATATATATATATATATATATATATATATATATATATATATATATATATATATATATATATATATATATATATATATATATATATCCCAGCATTGAGAAGCTGTGGTGACAGGCCTAGCAAGCCGGCTACATAAAAAGATACTGCTTCAGATACCAAGGCTACACCTCAGACGAGTGAAAATCTAAGTTTGACGACAAAGGCGTGATAATGGACTACGGAGCCTGGAGGTGTAGCACCCGACAAGCATCAGCCTACCTGGTTGGATGGTGATGATATATATATATATATATATATATATATATATATATATATATATATATATATATATATATATATATATATATATATATATATATATATATATATATATCTTCTCTGGTGGGCAAAGTCTAGAGGCTTTCTAATTTTCACAAGAGTTGGAGAAATAAGGAAAACTGGTCATGTTAAAACTCAACATATCCCGATACAAGGTGTTTGAAAGTGAGCAAATCAAAGGAAGTTAGAAAAACAATAAAAGGAGTGTGTTCCAGACTTTACCAGTAGAAGTTCATGTAAAATTGATCATAGCGGTTAAGACCTAGGTCAGAGAGCTGAACCTAGAAGTATGAAAGATGAGACTGTGCAGAAACTCGTGTCGCACAAACCCTTCTCAGTTTAGATGGAATGATATGGTGTGACGGGAGAGTTCAGAAGAGCAGTGTACATTGTAATTGCTATAGTGAAGGAAGAGTGACGAATCAATTCTACGGGCTGAAAGGTAGTAGAGATAGTTGGGGAAAGTGATAGAGCTTGTAAGGCGAAAATCCCTAGCCACCACCTTTACGAGAAGAATTCTAAGAGTGGAACCACCCCAGATGTAATAGGTGTAACATATACAGGAGCAAACAACACCCTAGAAAGAGAAAGAGAGTCAAGGTGGCTTGGAGAAACTCCGAAGAAGTCACAGAAACCCAACCTCTTCGAAGCTTCTTTAGAGATAAAAGTAATGTGATCCTTGAGGAACATGCATTATTTTTGTTCAATTCTTATTTGAAATTAGTAAGACATTTTTGTATTTCCACATCTGCAGAAATTTTACTCCTCCTTACTTGTTTATATCTATTATCACACCCAAAGAATATTGTCCTTTACTTATAAGGAAACCTCTTTAAAAAGTTTCTAGGAGACAGAACTAGGTATGTAGTTATCATTTTAAAAATAAATACTTCATGTCTGAATAAAATTTAAATATTGAATATTTTGCACAAGTTTGAAAACTTTATCGTTTGCTAAAGGTGCGAATTTGTTCTGATTCTTTGATAGTGTTTGGAAAGAAGATATGAAAAAGTTTAAGAAATTAATTTTGGCCCTCTAGGATATATATATATATATATATATATATATATATATATATATATATATATATATATATATATATATATATATATATATATATATATATATATATATATATATATATATATATATATATATATATATATAGCAAGTACAAATACTCCGAATGTTTTCATTAAACACATAATTATCATTTCCTTTTTAATGAATAGCCTTTTCATTTTTTATTCTTCGCGTCGGGA
>SEYY01013217.1:0-10000 GCA_009176605.1 Armadillidium nasatum
AGCAACATTGTAGTCGGTCACTGTTCATCCTTTAATCCTTATGGTTTTGTCCAGTGCTCCAACTATTTTGGCTATTTTCATTAAAAATCTTTCATCTTTAATAATAATGACAATTGAACCACTCATTATTCCGTGCATTATTAAAGGCTTTTCACGCAACTTCAGGTACCCGATGTTAGGAGATCGGCCTTGAAACAACTGCCTCTGATATTTTTCATATTACTAATTGGAACCGAGAAAACATGGTTGTCTTCAATGTCTCGAAAACTCAATTTCTGCATCTTTCTAAAGGACAATGATTTTAAATGCTATTTGTTCTGTTCGAGACATAGCCTCCCAAATTTGTGAATTTGGAAATTTCTTTGAATATACAAAACTCAAGCCTTTGTATATTTTCTCATAACATTTCTAAGAAAATCCCACAACCTTTTCATACTAAACTAGAAATTAAAATGTTCTGAGATATTTTAGAACTTCTTCACAAAACCCAAATTGCTTGCTTATCATTGGCATGTTGTTTTTCCTTGCATGAAGTAAGTATTTCTTTTATTTTATGGTTCCACTTACATACCCTTTCTTGAAATAATAGAATCTAGGACCTTTCACATTATCAACAATCGTACTTTCACTACCTCTGTTCGATCCCTTTTTTTAATTAAAAACGGTGTGACACTCTTTATACTATGGCTATTACAAATAGTAATGTTATTCTAAATTCTCTACTCTCATGCTTCATCCTTAGATAAGTGCGTACGAGACTCCTCTATTCAAATAATCTTTCTGACGATAAACTTTGAAACTCTTTTCATTCTGGTATATATTTTACTGGTACAATTTTAAACTCTCTATCTTATATTTTTTCAAATTACAGATGTCACATTTTGGTTCATGTTGGCTCTTGAGAGAGTGAATATGTGATCGGAATTCCCCTAGTCAGGAAGGTTCTATTAAAGAGGAATAAAATGTATATCATTTGGAGTCTCATTCTCTTCTCCAGATTATCAGTATGGCTTCCGATGTTCGAGGTCAACTGGTGACATACTTCCTATCTTACTGATCTATGGTCTTCTGTTCATAGGGACTTCGGGGAGTATTGTGTGGTGGTGCTTGACATATCCAAGGCTTTTGACCGGGTATGGCATGCGTCGCTGCTCTCTAAGCTAACTTTCTTTGGGTTTCCTCTTTCTCTTTGCTTACTCTTGTCTAATTTTCTCTCAGATCGTTCCATTTCGGCACTTGTAGACGGAGCGACCTCTTCCTCTTTTTCTGTCAACTGCGGTGATCCTCAGGGTTCTGTTTTATCTCCAACTTCTACACTCTCTTTCTTTTTCATTAATGATCTCAACTGCACTTCTAACTCTGTTCACTCTTATGATGACCTAAATCTCAATTCTTCTACTCATTTCATATCTGCTCTCTCTTCTGCTTCTAGAGTTGCTTCTTGTCTTCAACTTTCCGATTCTATTCTTTTCGATATGGATGGAATTTCCTTGTGATGTCATAGCAGCCTTGTGAAATTCAACTCTTTAAAAACTCAACTTCTTCACATCTCCCTCTCAAAAACACCTCCCAACTTTCCTATCTTCTTCGATGGCTCTCCCATCTCCCCTGTAAATAACAGTAACATTCTTGGTCTAAGCATAAACAATAAATTATCTTGAAAACCACATATCACATTGGTTGCTAAGGCGGCCTCTTAGAAGGTGAGAATACTATTCAGATTGCGGAATTTTTTTTCCTTTTGAGCAGTTACTCCAATTATATAAGGGTCTTATTCGCCCTTGTATGGAGTACTGTTCTCACCTTTGGAGTGTGCTCCGGCTCCTCCACTCTTATGGATAGGGTTGAGTCAAAAGCTAAAAGATTAATAAACTGACCACAACTTTCAAACTCTCTTGACCCCTATCTCTGTGACGTGACGTTTGCGCACTGTCTCTTTTCTAAAGTACTACAATGGCAGGTTCTCGAAGGAATTGGCCTCTCGCTTTCCTTCACCAATGCGTCGTCCTCGTTGCACAAAGGGTGCCCTGCTTTCACACCTCCTCTTTTCTAGCCACCTCTGCTCTGTGAAACTCCCTACTATCAACCATTTTTCTCCCTGTATTTAATCTTCGTGTCTTCAAGGCTTCCGTCTATGCCCACCTGAGGGATGTGCATTAGGTTCGTGCCTGAGGCGGTTTTCTTCCTTTACATGCGCCCCGCCCCCTCCTTGAAAAGGGCTCTGCCCTTGATTGGTGGTGGACTGCAAATATATATATATATATACTCGTAAATATATCTAAAGAAGTGTACTAGGAGTAAAATAAGACGAACAACAATTGAGAAAAGGAAAGAACTTATCATATTTTTTAAAACAAATCTTAATAAATTTTATTTTCAATAAAAAAAAAACAAAAAGCAATGAAAGAAAAGAATAATTCTATGATTTAAGGACACATGTTATAATAATAGAATTATTTTGGACATAATTTACTCATTATATATATATATATATATATATATATATATAATATATATATATATATATATATATATTATATATATATATATATATATATATATATAATATATATATATATATATATATAATATATATATATATATAATATATATATACATATATATATATATATTATATATATATATATATATATATATAATATATATTATATATATATATATATATATATATATATATAATATATATATATATATATATAATTATATAATAATAATAAAATGAATTGTAATTTAATTAAACTGCTACTACTTATACTACAATACTTTTTATCAATTAACAAAAATTATTAAATAAATTTATATTAAAATAATAATGATATAAAATAATAATGAATAATAATATAATAATAAAATAATAATAAATAATATTAGTAATAATAATAATATTCTTCAATCTTAAATCTTTATTCTTTTTTTATTTTTTTTCAAAAAAACAAAATGTATAATTTATAATGTATTATAAAACTGAAATAATAATAATAATAATAATAATAATAATAATAATAAAATGAATAAAAATAATAAAATAAAAAATAATAATAAAAAAAAAAAAAAATAATAATAATAATAATAATAATAATAATAATAATAATAATAATAATAATAATAATAATAATAATAATAATAATAATAATAATAATAATAATAATAATAATAATAGTGAAATTAATGAGAAAAAAACTTAAAATTTTTATTTGTTATCCGAAATTGGTCTTGAGGTTTTCTGAGAATATTTATTCCTTGAAAGAATTTACTTCGTATTCACGATGAGTTCTTTCGCATAAATCTTCGTTTTTCTTTTCTTTGACTGGTTCTTCAAAAGGAACTTAAGAAATATATCCATATAAGAGTGGGAACTAGCGCTCACAAGGCTATGAGATTATCCTTTATTGAGTATTAGATGTTAGGGCAAAATTCCAATTCAGTCTAGTGTCCAGTGGCATGCCCCCTTTTGAAATCATCTCTTCATTCTTGTACACAGGAGTGGTCTCTTCTTTTTCCAAATATAAACACTTTCAGACAACATATTATTAAATGGCATCCCCACATTTAGCCTTGGAGAAACCAGGTCTTTCATCACCACTTCGGAGTTGATGACCTCCGATGATGGGATTGGTGCAAACTATGAGTCTACTGTCGTCCTGCCTCTGTGCACGGTCTTCATTCTTCCTTAATTTCAGCACCATATTTCTACTTTGTTGAACATTACCCCTCTTCTTCTAGACATTATCTCTTGTTCTAGATCAAAGTTCAGGTGCTTGATTGTTAAGACAGCTAACTATTTTTTCTGTTTCCTCACACTGTTCTTAGCCTCATTTTTTAGCAAAGGCAGTTTTTGTGCATACGTGCTAATTTGTCTCTAATTTGAAGTATCCCAAACCGTTTACCTTGTGACTTAGGCTCCCTTGCCATTCTTCAATTAAATTCATTTATTCTGTTTATTTTACCTCTTAAAGCTACTAAATTTCATAATTCTTCGACTATCTAAACTCCAAAATCGAGCACATTCTCTCTTCTCCTTTCTCGGAAATCATCATTTTAGGTGATTTCAACGTTCACCACAGCTAATTCCCAACTTCTTTCTTCTTGCTCTCATGATACAGTCAATAAACTCAACTTCCATTTTCCTAACTAAAACTACCTTGAACAGACGATGCAGTTCCCTTCTAGCAACCCTGATCGCCTAAAAGATGAATCCAAAGTTCTATGCCTTTCCTTAAATATTAATCCTTCTCGTTATACTGTTACGATTTCCTCCTTTGGGTTTTTCTGATTACCTTCTTTTCTCTGTATAATCATGTCTCTTCTTAGGACTTCAGCATAAATGATCTCGCCTATTGGCAAGTTGGTGCAACAAATTGATCGAACTTAGGGTGGTATTTCTTTGATTTCATGTGGGATGATTATTATTTCCACTGGAGTGGCACCTTGGAATGTGTAGAGTGCATAAACGAAGATATTCTCTCTATAATGGAGGAGAATATTCGATATTATTTTTTCTCTTCAATTAAACATAATAAACCATGATTTATCTACTTGTTCTTGTGCAATTCACCACAAGGATGCTGCCTTCAAGGATTACCATCGTTTTCAAACTCCAAAAACCCATGCAACTTACATTGTATAAAACAATAGGGCAAAATTTAATTTCAGCAGCACCAAAGACTCATTTCTTCTTAGAAAATCTTCTAGTTCCTCTTCATCACGTCTTTTCTAACATTTTGCCAAAAAATATAAATATTCTGAATAAATACATGTACTTTTTCCCTATTTTAGTATTTTCTGACGGCATAATTGTCGCTTAGACTGCTACTAAAGCTGATCTCTTGACTCAATTCTTTGACTTTAATTTCCTCCTTCAACCCCTAAAAAACATTTATGATTTATATTGTAATTTCTTCTAAAGAAATTATATATGCTTTCTCTGAGCTTAATACAAAGAAGTTTATTTTCCTGATGATATCCCTCCTGTGGTTTTAAAAACTTGTGCTTCCAAGCTTGCATCCTTCCTTAGTATACTATTTCGTCTCTGTATTTCGCTTTCAACTTTCCCTTCTGCTGGAAACGTGCGATAATTTTCAGCCTATGCCGAAAAAGGGGGACCCCTCTCAACTCTCCAACTATCGTTCCATTTCTTTAACCTCCGTTCTCACCAAAGTTTTTGAATCTATCCTTATCAGGAAGATTTGGAAACATCCCAATCCTTCTAATCTTATCTCTGATAGCCAGTATGGCTTTCATAAATAACTTTTCATATGTGATCTTCTTTCTCTTCTCTCTGATCCTTGATCCTCTGTTCTTCGGCATTTTCGGTGAATCTTTCTCTGGAGTGCTAGACATAGTGAAAGTCTCGTTAGAGACTGGCAAAAAATATTGATTTCTAAACTTCTCTCCTTCAGAATCTATATTTTCCTCTTTGCCTTCTTTCCTCCCTTTCCTTTTTTTATAAAGCAGCTGTTGTAGATTGGCACCTTTTATATATATATGTTTCTCATGAACCTGTCCTATCTCCAACTTATTCACTTCTTTTCATTAATGATTTTTTCCTTTATTACGTTATCAACTATCCACTACTTTTGCCAACGACTCCACTCTTCATAATTACTTTCATTTTGTAAGGCGTCATAGCCATCAGCTATTTATTAACTCGATTTTGACCTTATAGTTTATTAATTTGATATGGACATTATAGTTTTTCAATCTCAGGTGAAAATTGATAGGTCTTTAACCGGAGAAGGAAAAAAATAAAAACTTTTTAATTAATAAGTAATAATACTCAAATCTTGACAGATCCTCAAATTATCAGTTTGGGGTGAATGAGAATTAAGTGTTCTAGTAATCTTCATTTTAAATCCAGACTTTTTTTTATTTCAGACGTTATTTTCTTCCTCCGTAGTTAATTATGTTTTTGCCACTGTTTTGCATGCTTTTTTTGTAGGAATTTTTAACTTGCTTCTTCTGTGTTGTTCTTGTTTTACCTTTGATTTGTCTTTGTAACCTCCTGTCATGTAATTTATCTAATATGCTTCTGTAATTTTAATGCTTCAAGGAACTTCGAAATTATACGTTTATAGACAGAGGGTCGGAAATCTATGATTTATTGCATGAATATATATATATATATATATATATATATATATATATATATATATATATATATATATATATATATATATATATATATATATATATATATATATATATATATATATATATATATATATATATATATATATAATATATATATATAATATATATATATATATATTATATAATATATATATATATATATATATATATATATATATATATATATATATATATTATATATATATATATATATATATATATATATATATATATATATATATATATATATATATATATATATATATATATATTAAATTTCATCTTCTAGGAATATGTTTTTTAAGGCATAGATAACAATACAACTTTTTCCGCTGTCAATAGATATAAAAGAATTATGACAGCTCATCTTTATCGATGCACCATTTATAGAATAAAAATATTTGTTATCAGTTTGATTGTTTTTCAAAATGATAAATGAATGTGTGGGTGTTGACCTTACGTAGTTAAGGAGTAGGGATAGAGTAATACCCTTTGAAATACCACTGTTACTGTAACAGGTTTTAAAGGATGAAATGTTGGTGTTTGGAAGAGCTTCTATAGAGCGACAAAAAATGAAATCAGAATGAAGTTAAAGAAAGAAGAAAAATGTAGATAAAAGGGAGTTTGTAATCGATAGTTTTATGTCAGATCCTGATGGAGGCTTTCGATATGCCCAACGCCACAAAAAAATATTCGCCAAAATGTCGAACGACAGAAATAAGAGTAAAAAGAGAAAAGAATAAAAGAATTAAATATGGATCTGAATCTTTGTAAAGAATAAAACTTAGATTAATAAAACAAAAGTTACAGGATTTCGTATATTGCGATTTCATTTTCATCATAGGCTGAATGAACATGCACTTTCAAAAGAAAGAAGAGGAGAAAATAGGTAAATGGAAAGCAAGTTACTAAGACATGTTACAATTTAAGAGTCAAAAGTTTAAGAACTATGGGGGAAATTATAGTTTGACCCCTACATCTTCCTAGCAGGAAGCTAAAAAAGGGTAGGATTCATATATTTGGAAGAATCTTTAATATTATGTATGAATTATTTTGGAATTTATGAGAAGGTTTGAAAGAGGTGGATAATACTAGAATAACCAAAGCAGACAAATGTTTGAGAAACGATTCAGCTTTAGAAGATATTAATTAATTAAGGCAGATATTGGCTGTCAGAAGATTCAAAAGAAAAAATAAATTTAGACACCCATTATTGTAGTAATTAATTGCTTAGGAGGGATATAGTTGAAGTATGAAGAATAATAGATTTCCCACAATTCCAGAAAATATTTTAGCTGGGTCAGCTCTTTCTGGACTCTTAAAGAGTTAGAAAAGGATTCACCTATGATGAGGTGTTCAGAGAAACGAAATGAACATGCATGTGCACGCAACATCTGCTGTTGACTGAAAATAGAGTATAGATCCATAATAATCACCAGAGGTTGCAAAATCCCAAGAGATTATAAGAGAATTAATACATCATGCGACCATTTTTCGAAACGAATGAACGAACTGTAAAGGGACAATTGGCCAATGTTGAACTTTATGGATTTAACACTTTGACTGCCATGTCATCAATAACTTGGTGACACAGCATTTTTAAATATGCTGTGTCACTGAAAACTTGGTGACAGCTGTACTATACTTTATGCTGCGTTTCCAATGTTTTGGTGACAGTATATGAACTTTCAATGGTATATAATATGTCTGGCATGCTGCGAGATATTACTTTTAGGCTCCTGGCCTACTAGATAGGTATAGAAAAAAATTTATGCTAACATTAAGTCAAAGGAAAAAAAACATGTTTTTAATGTATAATTTACTTTTATATGGAGATATACATAGAAATTAGTAGTTTATACATGATATTTAAATATTTACATATGTAAATATCATGTAAAATACTCATAATGTTTATAAAAAATGAAAATCATTCCTTTTTTTACTATTTCTGATAGCTTTAATTTATATTTATCTTTACATGTATATAAAAAAAATTTCCTTTCTTTACTTATCCAATAGATTTAGTAAACTATTATTTTTATATTTATATTGCTGATGGTATTTCTCAAAGCATTTCTTGCACATATACACATTTTTCCCATCAACAATACATCCTGTGCAGTAGTAATTTGATTTTGAAGATTTTTTTAGCTTCATTTCTTCCACCACATTTTGCATACCTATCATAGCAGTGTTTGCAAATTCTATTTATGGTCTTATTAGCAGCATTTTTCTGTGTTTTCAACATATGAGTTTGCTTCTGTTTTGGACTTTTATATCTCTGTGTTTGTTCACATTTTAGAAGCGATTCTGTTACCTTTATTCTGAACTGTCGTATGTGCAACTTCTTTTTAGTTACATATTGGTATATATAGTGGGCATTGACCATAGATAGTCCTAGTAATAATTCTAACCCGAGCTTCCTGTACCACTTTACCCCTTTTCTGAGGGTTGTGGCGTATGAAGCCATTTGATCTGAAAGATCAATTCCTGTTTTTCCCTTGTTGTAAGCAATTACTGCCTCAGGTTTTACAACATGTTCTCCAGTTCGTCTTCTTTTCAACGGCTGAGACTCTCCTGAACATCCTGGTTGGTCTATTCCTACATCCTCCAATCCCCTTTTCTTGCTTCTTACCGGTACCATTTCTGGCTTGTGCTTTGATGAAATTATCCTCACATCCCTTGTGTCTTTCCATTTTAGGTAAACTATCCCATTTGTATCCTTCCTTTGCTTTCATCTCTCCTCTTCTTTAATTTTGCCAGTGCTACATCTTTAGGCATGTTCCTCTTTGATGACCGAACTGTTCCCACTAAATGGGTTTTTTGTCTCAAAATAGACACGGCTAGCTCATAGCTTGTGTAGAAGTTGTCCACATACAACGTTCTTCCTTCATTCAGTAAATTGTGCATCAGTTTTTCACACACTTTCTTTGCCAAGCCATATTCTCTTACTTCTCCTTCTGGTTTCCCTGAATACACACTAAAGTTATATGTGTATCCCTCAGTTGTACAAAGTTTGAACAATTTAATTCCATATTTGTGAGCCTTTTGTGGTATGTATTGTCTAAAAATTAATCTTCCTCTCCATGGCACTAATGTTTCATCTATGACAACATCTTTTGGAGGACAGAATACTGACTGAAAATTTTTTACAAGTAAATCAACAAGTGGCGCAATTTTACCTATTCGATTTCCTTTCTCAATGCTATTATTGTCAGCAAAATGAACCAAATTTAGTAGAAGTTGGAACTGGTTTCTTGTCATCAGTTTTTCTGTGAGAGGGCTTTCAAACAAAGGAGACTTACTCCAATACTCGTCATTGCTACCTCTTCTATTCAACCCCATCCATAAATTTATTCCTAGAAACATTTCAATAGTTTTTTTGTCAATATCCTCTTCTTTCCATGCTTTTATTCTAGAATGTTGTTTTATAGGTTTTTTCGATCCCTCACTGGATCTAATTGCAATTTGTTGCTTTGCAAATATATTTGTTTGCTCTACTAGAAGTTCTAAAACCTCATCATTTATGAACAATCTAAACACTTCTATTGGTGTTATATTTTGTGGAATATTTATTTGTAATCCACTCTTATCTGTAAAATCAAATACCTATTGTCTACTTGCATGCTCTGTCCACTCTGGAACTTCATCTGCTCTATCAATATCTTCATCTTCTATATCAATATTTTCTTCATTTTCTCTCTCTTCTTCTTCGTTTTCTTCTAATGTAAGTTGGTTCACAATTTCATAATCCTAGCATCAATTTCATCATCACTGAAACCAGAAAATTCTGCTGCATAATCAGGATCTCCTATGGAATCATCATCTGAAAAATCTTATTCAGAAT
>SEYY01013217.1:17500-22500 GCA_009176605.1 Armadillidium nasatum
CACCGTCCTCCATTTCACTCTGTCCTCCGCAAGTCTACTACTCTCTTCTAAACTCAAATTCCTTCAACCCAAAATTCCTTTCACTCCATCCATCCATTTCCACTTTGGCCTTCCCGTCCCCCTATCCCCATCCACTTCGGATCAAAGTACTTTGCTCACCATTCTGTCCTCGTTCATTTTGCCCAAACTATTTTAGCCACCCTGCTCCGCTCTATCCACTACACCCCTCTTCAATCTACACATTTCCCTTATTATTTCATTTCTTTTCTTATCAATCCTTCTAAATTTACATATCCCTCCCAAACCTTTCATCTTAAAGACATTCAAACTTTTCCTCGCCCCATCATTTATCTTCAGTATTTCACACCAATACATTGCAGAAGGCAAACACATACATTCAAACATTCAAACATTCTTATTTTTATTTTTTTTTGCAATATTTTCTTTCTTCCATACTTCTCTTAGGCCCCCTAACACTTTCATTCCCTCCACCACTCTATTCTTTATTTCTTTTCCCGTCCCACCCTTACTTTCCACTAACATTCCTAGATATTTGAATTCATCCCCCTCCTGAAGTTTCCTTTCTCCCACTTCTACACCCCCCATTCCTTCCTCCACATCTGCTCATCCCTACTTCCAATCCTCATAGCTCTACGTTTCGCTGGATTGACTTTCAATCTCATGTTTGCACATTTCCTTTCAAACTCTCTTACCAGTATTCTCAACTTTTCTTTAGATTCTGCCACCATATATATATATATATATTATATATATATATATATATATATATATATATATATATATATATTATATATATATATTATATATTATATTATTATATTATATATGTATATTATATATTTATATATATATATATATATATATAATATATTATATATATATATATATATATATTATATATAATAAGTATATTATATATATTAATATCTTATACAACCTATATATTTCTAATATTTAGTTTCTTGAGGGAACTTTTTTCAGCGCTCGAAAATAAATTAAAAATTTAGGGTAAAATTAAAATCATTTTTTGAAAATTATTATTTAAACCCAATAATAGTGAAGCATATAACTAAAATTTTTGTGTCTTTTTTTGTATGTTATATATATATATATATATATATATATATATATATATATATATATATATATATATATATATATATATATATATATATATATATATATATATATATATATATATATATATATATATATACATGTATAGTTTTACTACTAACCTAACCTAACCTAACCTAACCTAACCTAACCTAACCAAACCTAACCTAACCTACCTAACGTTTCAGAGAGAGTTCCCTAAAAAAAAATTGTGCCTATATATATTATGTTTTGAATCTATTTTCTGTCTGAGTGTTTTAAGAATAAAGGATTTTTTTTTATATTTAATTAAGCAGGTAAAAAAATTTACAGGTATGAATATAAATTAATTTAAAAAGTAGGAAAAAAACTTAATAAAAATTAAATTATACTATTGAAAAGTAAACAGTTATTCTTTTAATTATCACTCACGGGCAGAGCCCCTTTTCAAGGAGGTGGCATTATAAATAGTAATCAATTCCAAATGATTACATGTCATTAGTAAAGGTTTACGTCAACACATCTGCACTAATTGCCAACTGTTAACATTGTCAACATTAACTAACTCCTGTCCAATATCAATAAATTTTTGTATATATAAAGTTATTAAATGTAAATTCAATAATAGTTTGATATAGGTTATTTGGTGGAAACGCAACCCTCGTAGGAAAATTCTCATAGGAATTAATAAACAATTTCTGAGGCAAAAAGTTCGGTTGTTGCTGATATTTTTACAATTAAAAATTAAACATCTGCTTTGTAACAATGAGTCAAAATAATCCTATGAAAATAGTATCAAAGATTCTTCCGATACATGTCAAACGTCAAGTAAATTTAAATCTCTTATTAATATGAAGTCTTCCAAATAGCATTAAAAAGTGGAAAAAAATACAGTTTATGAACTAAAAATCGAAAAAAAAAACCCTTAAAAAAGGAATTTTATTTGATATCGATCATCATGGAACTGGGCGATAATAATTACCTTTCCTTCAATTATTTTCAAGCAGTTTTGCAAAAAAGTTCTTCATTTCTCAATAATATATATATATATATATATATATATATATATATATATATATATATATATATATATATATATATATATATATATATATATATATATATATATATATATATATATATATATATATATATATATATATATATGCAAAGCCATGGAATGAGGTTTCTCCCCTGCTGCGGATCTTTAATTTACTCCTCCTGCATTTATCTTCTTTTGGGTTCTGGAAATATCGAATTTTTCGCCTTCAGGAACAATTCATTTCAATAATTATCTTACACAATTACTTAACTACAGAAGGAAAATGCAATCGCCAATTCTAAGCTAACTTCATGTACACATTATATATATATATATAGTAGTTAATGAACAATATATATATATATATATATATATATATATATATATATATATATATATATATATATATATATATATATATATATATATATATATATTATATCACTATTATCCGTGGAATTAATATGTATAATACATATAACTGCTCGGGAAATTATACATATTAATTCCACGGATAATAGTGGATATTAAATAATAACTAATGCACTGCGTACTTAGGATAAGAGCCTTGGCCATGCTAACCCTACGCCCAAGTTGTGGTCGGGGAGGTCTTCGAGAGCTTTTCACTAGGCGATAAGTCAGTAGAAGTTCCGAATGATTTCCTTTTGAACCGTCGGTGGTGTAGCGGTTAGCACCATGGACTTCCATCTTTTGGGCCCAGGTTCGATTCCCCGATCAGTAATATATATTTATATATATATATATATATATATATATATATATATATATATATATATATATATATAGATAAGAGAGAGAGAGAGAGAGAGAGAGAGAGAGAGAGAGAGAGAGAGAGAGAGAGAGAGAGAGAGAGAGAGAGAGAGAGAGAGAGAGAGAGAGAGAGAGAGAGAAGAGAGAGAGAGCTCTAAATTTTCTTTTTTTCCTCTCCAATTTAACATAACTCCCCTGAAATTCTTACATACCCCTCCAGGGGGACACCCCCCCAAAATTGAGAACCCCTGTTGTAAATTAAATTTAATTTTAGTCTTACTAATACATTTTATTAAATAAAAACTACAGCAAAATTAACTGCTAGGATCAATGAATCTTTTTAATAATAATAATAATAATAATAATAATAATAATAATAATAATAATAATAATAATAATATATAATAATAATAATAATAAAAAAAATAAAAATAATAATAAATAATAATAATAATAATAATAATAATAATAATAATAATAATAATAATAATAATAATAATAATAATAATAATAATAATAATAATAATAATAATAATAATAATAATAATAATAATAATAATAATAATAATAATAATAATAATAATAATAATAATAATAATAATAATAATAATAATAATAATAATAGCTAACTATAGTTAATTCAGTAATATTATTAATAAAAGTTATAAAAATATTGAGAATATTTATAATCAATGAATTGTAATAATACTAAAAATAATAACAGAGATGCGTCTATATTCGAAACAATAATAGTAGTAAGAGAATTTGTGATTTTGAGTTAGTGGGGAAATAAGTGATTAGGTCGGGTACCTTCATTTATATTTAATATCAAGTGCTTGTTTACGAAATGTGGGAAGTGTTGCTAATTCTTGTATGTGTTTAGAAAATCCATTTCATTTTTCAATGCCATTGTATGATATAGCTCTCCAAGATTTAGTTTGCGTGTACTTTGTTTTCTTTAGTGTATGTGAGTTTGTATTGCTCAAATTTGATTTTCTTACATATTGGTTATGCATTGTTAAATTTGTCAGCAATTCATTTAACATTTCTTTAATCATTTTGAAACTGTGGGTAAGAAAGGGCATATCTTGCAGTTTGAGTATGGATTATGTTTTGAAAAGTGAGCTTGCATGTTCATAGTAATTTCGTAATTCAGATAAATGCGGTTTTTTTTATGTAGTGTTATTAAGGGTTGTAGCAGGTATACACTTGCACATTCACAAATTGGAAGATTATATAGTAAGTGTGGGTAAACAATGCTGTAATATAGATTTTTTAGTATATATTTTGGAATAAAGTTTTTTATCTTTTAAGGAACGCATATACAGCATATGCAAATTTGATAATAAGACTATTTATATGTTGTTTGAAGGACAGATTTTCATCCGAAAATTGCTCCTAATAGTTTCAGATGTGGTTTGATTTATGATTGTTATATCATATCATGATATTTAGCTTTATGGGAGTTTTTGCGTTTGTCATTATTAAATAAATAAATAAATAATAATAATAATAATAATAATAATAATAATAATAATAATAATAATAATAATAATAATAATAATAATAATAATAATAATAATAATAATAATAAATATTAATATTATATTATTATTATTATTATTATTATTATTATTATTATTATTATTATTATTATTATTATTATTATTATTATTATTATTATTATTATTATTATTATTATTATTTATTATTATTATTATTATTATTATTATTATTATTATTATTATTATTATTATTATATTATTATTATTATTATTATTATTATTATTATTATTATTATTATTATTATTATCATTATTATTATTATTATTATTATTATTATTATTATTATTATTATTATTATTATTATTATTATTATTATTATTTTAAATAAATAGATTAGGTTAAAATTACGACTATAATTATTATAAAATTTACAATATTCGAAATTCGGAATATTGTATAATGTATGTTATTATGTATAATTTTAATGGGCTCAAAGGACGAATTCGTCTCCCCAGAAGCCCATTTCAGTTTAGTATCAAAACATGTAAAGTACACGATATTTATA
>SEYY01013217.1:27500-32266 GCA_009176605.1 Armadillidium nasatum
TATATATATATATATATATATATATATATATATATATATATATATATATGTAATGGGGTTGGCACAACTCCACTCCCCCCTCCTGTTAATAAAGAATATGTATAGAATGGCATCCCGTTTCAAAGTTATTTAATGTATGGCAGATCTTTATGTAAATTTTATCTATTGTTTAAATAAACCTTAATGAGATAGTACTAATGTTGCTACATAATGAATTAAGGAATCTCAAAGGATGGTTAATTGTGCTTAATGATAATGCCATATGAATATAGCTTTTAAACTAGCCAATGATAAAAAAGAATGCCCAATGACGTCAGAAGGCCTGAATAGAAGGAGTTTGAAATGAGAGCTGGTTAGAAGAGCGTCCGCTTAAGACACGGAGAGACGAGTTCTCTCTGTTGTCGAGTTCTACATTAAATAATAATTATCCGTTAATTGTTTGATCAATTAATAGTGTCCATTACCATAAGATATTGCAAGTTATCAGAGTTAATTGTGTTATAACCATTTTAAATAACAACCTATTGATCATTTGTTTGTTGTGACATTTACCTATTGAAATTCCATCTTTAATAAAGTTAATAAGGATTAATTGGTTTGGTATTAATTAATTACCTACTAATTAGAGCATATATATATATATATATATATATATATATATATATATATATATATATATATATATATATATATATATATATATATATATATATATAATATATATATATATATATATATATATATATATATATATATATATATATATATATATATATATATATATATATATATATATATATATATATATATATATATATATATATATATATATATATATATATATATATATATATATATATATATATATATATATATATATATATATATATATATATATATATATATATATATATATATATATATATATATATATATATATATATATTATATATATATATATATATATATATATAATATATAATATATCTTCTATCTCTCTTCAAGTCTTCCGCAGGAAAGACTCCATCTTTTGAAAGGAAACGTTTGTGGCATTTCGGTGCCGCAAGCTGGTCGGACTTGAGGTCGTACTTTTTCGATTTCCCATGGAATGATTATTGCTTCCGTGGGAGGGGTCCCTCGGAGTGTGCAGAACGCATTACCGAGGTAATTCTCTCAGGCATGGAGGCGTACATTCCATATTCTTTCCCTTCTACTAAACCTAACAAACTTTGGTTTAACTCTGCTTGTTCTCGCGCTATCCGCCGCAGGGATACTGCCTTCAGGGACTGCCGTCGTCTTCAAACTCCAGAAACTCACGCTACTTATATTTCATCCCGGAATCGTGCAAAATCTATCCTTCGTAACACTAAAAACTCATTTCTCCGTAGAAAATGTAATAATCTTTCTGATTCCTCTTCACGTTCTTTCTGGCATTTTGCAAAAAATATCAACTCTAACTTTGCTTCTTCCTCTTTCCTTCCTGTAATATCTTACGACGGCACAACTGCTGTTTTACCTTCTTCTAAAGCTGAACTCTTCGCTCAAACTTTTGCCTCTAATTCAACCTTAGACGATTCCGGAGCTGTTCCTACTCCTTCAACACCCTATAACTCATTTATACCTAAAATTGTAATTTCTTCTAAAGATGTCATTTCTGCTCTCTCTGAGCTTAATACTAAGAAGGCGTACGGTCCCGATGGTATTCCTCATGTGGTTCTCAAAACTTGTTCTTCCGAGCTTGCACCCTGCCTCGGTAAACTTTTTCGTCTTTGTCTCTCTACTTCAACCTTCCCTTCTTGCTGGAAACGTGCGCTCATTCAGCCTGTGCCGAAGAAGAGGGACCCCTCTCAACCCTCCAACTACCGTCCTATTTCTATGACCTCCGTTCTCTCTAAAGTTTTCGAATCTATCCTTAAGAGGAAGATTTGGAAACATCGCAATTCTTCTAATCTTATCTCAGATCGCCAGTATGGCTTTCGTAAGAAACGTCTACGGGTGATCTTCTTTCCCTTCTCTCTGACTCTTGGTCCTCCACTCTTCGGCATTTCGGTGAATCTTTTGCTGTCGCGCTGGACATATCGAAAGCCTTCGATAGAGTCTGGCACAAAGCTTTGATTTCTAAACTTCCCTCTTTCGGTATCTATCCTTCTATCTGTGATCTTCTCTCTAATTTCCTTTCCGGTCGTTCTATTGCTGCTGTTGTAGACGGCCACCGTTCTTCCTTTAAATCTATTAATAGTGGTGTTCCTCAGGGTTCTGTTCTATCCCAACACTTTTTCTACTTTTCATTAATGACCTTCTCTCTATTACTTCATCTCCTATACCCTCCTATGCTGATGACTCCACCCTTCATATTTCCTTCCAGTTTGAAAACGTCCCACCCAACAGCAGTTGATAGACTCGAGAAGGGTAGCCTTGGAGCAACTAACCTCTGATCTTTCACTTATTTCAAATTGGGGCAGAGAAAACATGGTTGTTTTCAATGACTCAAAAACTCAATTTCTTCATCTCTCCACTCGACACAATCTTCCATACAACTATGATATCTTCTTTGAAAACACACAACTCAAGCCTTCATCTGTTCTTAATATTCTTGGTGTTTCTTTTTCTCGTGATCTTTCTTGGAAAGATCACATTACTTCTCTTTCTAAACAAGCTTCTAAGAGGTTGGGTGTTCTGAAGCGCCTTCAGAATTACTTCACGCCACCCCAGTTGCTTGCTCTGTATAGGAGTGTAGTTCGCCCCTGTATGGAGTACGCTTCGCACACACACGCTTCGCACACACAGCTCTCCTAGAGAAGGTGGAGTCTAAGGCATTTAGTCTCATCAACTCTCCTGCTCTTACTAACTCTCTTCGATCTCTTTCTGCCCGTCGAATTGTTGCGTCACTCTCTCTTTACTATCGCTATTACAACGGACACTGCTCTTCTGAACTCTCTCGTCGCATACCTCCTCCATTGAGAAGAGCTCGTGCGACACGCCTTTCTACACAGTCTCCTCCTTTCTCTGTCCAGCTCTCCGACCCCAGACCTAACCGCTATGCTCAATCTTACATATACTCTACTGGTAAAGTCTGGAACACACTCCCTTCATCTGTTTTCCAACTTCCTTTGACTTGCATACTTTCAAACGCCGTGTATCTGGACACTTCGGCCTCCATCGACCATGATTATAGATCCTTCCCAACTCCGGTGAAATTTGGTAGGCCTCTGGCCTTTGCCCACCGGAGGGGATATAATATATATATATATATATATATATATATATATATATATATATATATATATATATATATATATATATATATTTCTAAATCTGCTATTGGGATTCGAACCCTGACCTCTCTGATGGTAAGAAAACGCGCTAACCACCACACCACGAAGGTACAAAGAAATCGCATTGAGAAAGCTCATGATCACCTGTCATGATGGCAGTCTCAAAGGGACCTCCCCGACCTCGCTCGGATGTGGAGTAACGGGTCAGTTACCATCTACATAAATCACAGAAACATGCGTACGTATGAAGCCACAGTACACTTCTTCAGATCCCTCAAGCGCAGATTCTTGAACCATCTCCCTAGCGTATGCGAATCATGCCCAGTCCTTTTAACACACGCTGTGGACTCGCTGTCCTTCCCCTCACAAAACCACTCTTGAAAGCTTCTGATCCCCCGAAAGCGCTGATTGAATCATTATTTGGGCTTTCTCTTACCTCCCCTCTAACTAGAATGCAAGTACTCTACCCACCATCCTGTCTTCATTCATTCTACACACATGTCCAAAATATCTTAGTACACTCCCCTCTGCTCTATCCACCATACTCTGCATCTATTCATAAATCTCCCTTTTTCTTTCGCTTCTAATACTATCTACCCTTCTCAAACCCCAAATCGCTCTTAATTCCTTCCTCCCAAACACATTCACTTTTTTTCTAAACTGAGCATTTATCATCTATATATCACACCCATACATTACAGATGACAAACACATGCAGTCAAACATCCTTAATTTATATCCTTTAATATTCTCATCTTCTTCCATACTTCCATTAATTAATCCCCCACCACTTTCTTTCTCTCCACCACTCCATTCCTTACTTCCTTTTCCGTACCCATTTTCCTTCCACCAACATTCTCAGATATTTGAACTCATCCACCTTCTCAAATCTTTCTCCCCCCAACTTACCACCTATATATATATATATATATATATATATTATATATATATATATATATATATATATATATTATATATATATATATATATATATATATATATAAACTATTTATGAATAAGAAACTCTAAAAGAATAAAAAATATATTAAAAGAACATCAATCAAAACTAAATTTTAAGAATTTAAAACTGACCTGGGAACAAACCTTCTAAATTCGTCGGTCACTTTCATCTTTCTCGTTTTAGATTTTTTCTCAAGAAATTTAAGCAATTTGAATTTACATATCTGTATTCCTTGTGTGTGTTTATGTGTGTGTGTGTGTGTATGTGTGTGTATATGTGTGTGTGTGTGTGTGCGGATGTGTGGGTGGGTGTGCGTGAACTTATGTATATGTGTGTCTGTGTTTAATTATAATTTACTTGTAAAGTTTAGATTTTTTTTTCCCAATTTTTATTTTTTTTCATTTTTTGCAGGAGATGATTTTCCATTTTCTGAAATAGAAAAATATAAAATTTCTTTATTTACAAACCAATAAAAGCTTATTTGCTTTCTTGTTTCTCCACTTCAAACTCTTTTCTTTTGTTTATGTTTT
>SEYY01013218.1:0-2500 GCA_009176605.1 Armadillidium nasatum
AGAAGATTCTCCCATTCCAGTTTCAGCGATATGTCTTACCTTACTTAACCTAACCTAAGCTAACCTAACCTAACCTGACGTAATATAACCTAATCTAACGTAACCTAACCTAATCAAATTGGATTTAACTTAACTTAGCCTAATCTAAAATATCTAAAAACATTCCAAAATAAAGAATCAAACTCTAAAGATTATTTATATATATATATATATATATATATATATATATATATATATATATAATATATATATATATATATATATATATATATATATATATATATATATATAAATCTTATATATATATTATATATATATATATAATATATATATATATAATAATATATATATATATATATATATATATATACTATATTATAATATTATATATATTAAAATCAATCTTATATATATATATATATTATATTATATATATATATATATATATATTATATATATATATATATATATATATATATATATTATATTATATATAATATGAGATTAGATATATTAAATTTTAGTGTAATTTCTCAATTGTTTAAAATTTGCTTGATGAAAGTTTTGAAGTAGATAATTCAAATTTAAATAACATTTTGCGATTCTCTTCAACTAGTTTTGGGATTGCAAAATTGAAGTTAATATTAAAATTTAATTCGTTTACATGTATTATTAATATGAAAAAATAATAATAATAATAATAATAATAATTAATCTTTTCTATAAAGATATATTTTTTTTATTATTTTAGCTATTTATAAAAGATTAATTACTATTATTATTATTATTCTTATTATTATTATTATATATTATTAATATTATATTTTATATTATTATTTTACTATTGTGCATAATATTTAATATTTTTAATAATAATAATAATAAATAATAAAAATAAAAATAATAATAATAATAATAATAATAATAATAAAATAATAATAAAATAATAATTTTTTTTTTTTTTTTTTTTTTTTTTTTTTTTTTTTTTTTTTCATTATCATTATTATTTTTACTATTTATTAGTATTATTATTATTATTATTATGATTATTATTGCTTTTATTGTACTGTAAATCATTATATATTATTACTAATATGACTATGTATGACTAATATGACTCAAAGCAAACAATTGTTATACTTCCAACACCCCTATTACTACAAGTGTTTAATGTTAATTAAGATAAAAAAAACATACGTGCGTTTGGTCAGCGTTCTTATTCAACACACACACACTCACACACACAATAATATATATATATATAAATATATATATATTATATATATATAATAATATATTATATATATATTATAATATATATAATTACTATATTATATATATATATATATATATCTATATATAGAATATAATAATATATATATATATATATATATATATATTATATATATATTATATCTCGCATTTCATGAATTAGTGAAATTTACATGCGTCCCAGATCCAGTTAAACCCTGACCCATTGCTCTTCTGTATATTTTGGGTCCTTTTTACATATTATTTCACTAGTGATATTTTTACTCCCTCTCCCCCCCCCTTCCTTCTCCTTATTTCCCTTTCACTTATTGTAACCCTTGTGATTCTTCTATCCACTGTACCCAGTGTGGACTTGGTGCCCCTCTACACGGTATATTCCTAATTCTCCTTTTACCATACCTATTGTACCCTTTCTACCCTTTTATGCTCATTGTACTTCTATTCAATATATTCCTCTAGTACCCCTAGTGCCACTATTACTGTACATATTGTACCATTTCTACCCTTTTATGCTCATTGTGCTTCTATTCAATATATTCCCATAGGGCCCTTATTGCCACTATTACCTTACCCATTGTACCCTTTCTACACTTTTATGCTCATTGTACTTCTGTTCAATATATTTCCCTTGTGCTCTTACTTCCCCTAGTGCCACTAATGCTAATGTTCCCCTTGTACCTCTTGTGCCTATTGTAACCCTTTTGGTTCATATACCCAAGGATATTTAGGATTGTAAATTATACATTTGAATAAATAATGTGAAATGAACTGAAAATTATTTGGTTGTAGAATAATTTTCTTTTTTCTTTATAATTATCGATTTGGTTTGTTAAGTTTTATAATTATTAATATTAATAATAATAATAATAACTAATAATAATAAAAATAATTAAAATTTAATGGTAGTAAATTTTTAAAGTTCCAACAATTAACACTAATTAAAATATTAAAATATGTTGTTCATAAAATTTTTTATAACTTATTAATTTATATATTTATGTGTATAATTTTAATTTTTTTATTTAATTTATCTTTAATTTCATCTCATTATTTTCATTCTTTAATATGTTTATTTATAATTTAATAATTAATTATATTTATTGTAATATTTTATTTTATTTATTTTAAATTAAAAACATTTAAATTTTAAATACTAATATTAATTTTAAAAACTGTTTCAATTAATTCATAAAAATAAAAATAAAAATAATAATTTTGGAGAAGAAAT
>SEYY01013219.1:0-2500 GCA_009176605.1 Armadillidium nasatum
TATATATATATATTATATATATATATATATATAATATATATATATATATATATATATATATATATATATATATATATATATATATATATAGTAAAGCACATGGCTTGTGGAATATTATAGAATCCATTTGTCAAACCTAAAATTTCATATTTCAATGCTGTTGAATCGTTAATTCTGTCCTCTATGTGACTTCAAAATATCTAGATATTACCGATAGCAAAAAAACCTAAATTTTATGATCATTGACTGTATTTCAATCTTGTTTCAACCTTTATAAATTCAGTTAAAAAAAAATGGTATCGGTATCGGTTAGAAATTTGATACCGCTCCATTCATAATAATTAATAATAATAATTGAAAAATAGTAATAATAATAATAATAATAATAATATTAATAATAATAATAATGATAATAATATTCATGATAATAATAATAATAATAATAATAAATAATAATGTTAAATAATAAGATTAAATAATAATGTTAGATATTAATAAGATTAAATAATTAATAATAATAATGTTAGATAATAATGAGATTAAATAGATAATAATAATAATAATAATAATAATAATAATAATAATAATAATAATAATAATAATAATAATAATAATAATAATAATAATAATAAAAATAGCCTGTCATCGTTATTACTCTATTTTCACATCATAACTTTTTATCTACGAAGAAATTGCTACCAAAATAGACATGATTTCTTCTATTTTTGTATGATTTCACGACGCATTTCCTTCTGTATCTTTTAACTAATAAAGAAACATTAAGCTATCTCAGGTTTAAGACAAAATGCTATTTGCAAATACAACTCAAAAAGTTTATTTCTAGTCTTCAAAAGAAGGATGGTATGATTCCTTTATTTGGCACTTTACAAATGGTAACATGTCGGACAGTTTCTTTGCTTTTCTGACTCAATATTAGTATGACAGTTTTTATTTTTGATTTTTATAACTTGTGGGAGATTTGAGAACAAGGAAGAAGTTTTGAAGAGTGACTTTTGATACGTTGCAAAAAATTGTCCTAACGAATCGTTGGGACAAGTGAGAAAAATGTCATTAAAATTTTCAATAGAAATAAGACATGTTAAGAATAAGAAAGTAGCTTCACTGATTTATTTTCTAATAAAAAAATAACTGAAAGAATTTATTGTGACATTTTTGCCCAATGTCCCAACGATTTGTTAGGACAATTTTTGTAATGTAGAAAGAAAATGGCGTGTTAGTAATATGAATTATTTATTAGTAAAGTACCAATAAAAGTAGCAGTAGTAGCAATTGTACAAACTGTACTGATGATAATAACTGTATTGGTTGTAAAAGTACTATTATACTCCTAGATGTAAAGTTATATTGAAAAGCAATATTTCAAATATGCAATTATTTGTCATAGAAAATATACATTAATAGTATGTAGAATTTTGTATCGTCATTCCTATGCAAACATAATTAATACATATATATATATATATATATATATATATATATATATATATATATATATATATATATATATATATATATATATATATATTATATATATATGGCGGCTCGTCTATATGGGCTCCAGGGCTGCAGCCCCTCCAAATAAAAATACAGGCGTAGGATGTTGATATAATAATTTTTTGTCAGAGAAAGTGATTTAATTTATTTTTTTAACAACCTAATACATAAAAAGTAATAAAACAATAAAGAAAATTTGAAAATAAATGCATTTTGCAACTAAATGAGTACGATATTTTTTTTTCACGCATTGCATTATATAAAATATGGGCTGTAAATTCTCAGTCCTAATTGGCCAAATTTTTTATTCTTAAATAATAGGACAGATATATAAAAAAAAGACTGCCTAATTACAATAGCATTTTTATCAAGTTGCTACTTTGTCTTTCAGCAATTTTTTGGCAACTTTGAGATTAGTTTGAATATTAAAATATTTGAAAGTTGCCAGATCTGTCCTTTTTCAGTACAGTTCATAAAGAATATAAACAAACTAAAACAGTTTTTCATAGTACGATAGTAAGGGTGGTTGTGTTTTTTTTCTTGTGGAAAACTTTTCGACATCTAAAACTCGAAGAACTAATCTTATTTTTAAATATCAGGAAGCTTTCCAGAATAAATATGGTACGTAAATATATATATATATATATATATATATATATATATATATATATATATATATATTATATATAATATATATATATATATATATATATATAAATATATATATATATATATATATATATTATATTACATATATATTATTTGTATTTAAGACATACACAAACATATATATATATATATATTATATATATATATATATATATATTATATATATATATATATAATATATATATATATATATATATATATATATATATATATATATATATATTATATATATATAAACTTACAGCCCTCCTTGCCAAGTTTACACGAGCCGCCACTGTATATATATATATATATATATTATATATATATATATATA
>SEYY01013219.1:7500-15000 GCA_009176605.1 Armadillidium nasatum
TATATATATATATATATATATATATATATATATATATATATATATATATATATATATATATATATATATATATATATATATATATATATATATATATATATATATATATATATATATATATATATATATATATATATATATATATATATATATATATATATATATATATATATATATATAGTGTGTGTGTGTGTGTGTGTGTAATTCATTTTTCACTTAAATTTTTATTTTTATTTTAGGTAATTTAATTTCTTTTAAAAATTTTCTTTGTTTTACGGCCCAAAACAATTAATTTAGCTCGTTATATTTTTCATAAAGTCAAATTGAATATATATATTATATATATATATATATATATATATATATATATATATATATATATATATATATATATATATATATATATATATATATATATATATATATATATATATATATATATATATATATATATATAATATATATATATATATATATATATATATATATATATATATATATATATATATATATATATATATATATATATATATATATAATATAGTGTGAGAGTTGGTATTTGTTATGATAGGACGAAGGGCGACATTGGGTTTGTGTGTTTGTCACCAATACTCAGTAACCTATACATGGAACTAATAGAACATTATTTCATCCTCCCCCATCCCCTTCTTGCAGACTGCATCCTGGCTCCGTTATGTTGATGTCTTCGTGGCTATCCCCAATTCATCTGATTCTACACACATCCTCAACCATATTAAATAACATACATCCCAATATTCAATTTCCTTTGGAAACCCCCCCCCTCCCACAACAAATTCCTTGCCCTTTTTAGACACTTACTATGTGGGACCACTCCACAAAACTCTCTTACACCGTATTTATAAAGCCAACTTCGTCACCAAACTATATCCATTGGTACTCCGCACACACAACTAACACAAAAATCGCCACTCTCTCTTCCCTATATCTTCGTGTCTTAAAGATCTGCTCTCCTGCCTTTTTAAAAACTGAAACCGACCTTCTGAAGAACACTTTTATAAAATTACAATACCCCATACACATAATCAACAAATCATTTAGAAAAGCAAAAACTAATTTCTATTCCATAAAAATAAATGAACCCACAACAGATAAAAACTTCTTACCAACACCACACATAAACATAAAACATTTACAAAAAGTAATGCCAAAAAAACATATCCTTAATCGCATCCAACAATATTATTTAAAAAAAAGTATTTAAACCCCCAAAAGCACAAAACCCAAACCCCCCTTGCATCTACAGTATACCATGTTTGGGTTGTAATCTAAAATATATAGGTGAAACCACTGACTACAATAGAAGATTATATCAGCATAAATATGACCTACAAACAGACAACCAAAATTCAGCCCTTACCATACATAGACAAGAAAATAACCATATTATTAATCTTAATGATAGTTGTACCATTAAACATATAAATAACTATAATAAAAGAAAAATAACAGAAGCTTTCTGTATTAAAAATTTACCAAACTATAATCAAAGTGAAGGTGACTACAAGATTGATCAATTACAAAATTCTATCATGCTCCGCTCACCATTCTTTAATAGGTTAAGCAACAACCAACTACCACCATAAAAATCCTGGAACTACGAAAAGAAGATTGCTGCATCAGTTATACCTGAAAGAGGCTCCAGAGAGGAGCGAAAGCTTGTTTCTGGAATTGATTTTAATTCTGTGTATATTTTGCATAATTGCATGATTTGGTGTTTATAAATAAAGTGTAATCTCTCAATTTGCATTGGTCAACCTAGGGTTCAAATAATAATATATATATATATATATATATATATATATATATATATATATATATATATATATATATATATATATATATATATATATATATATATATATATATGCTGATGACACCCCTTCATTACTCTTTTCAATTTGAAAGGCGCCCTTCCCAAGAACAGTTAATAGACGCAAGGAAGGTAGCCTTGGAGCAGCTGACCTCTGATCTATCTCGCATTTCAAATTGGGGCAGAAAGAACATGGTTGTTTTCAATGCCACCAAAACTCAATTCCTCCATCTCTCTACTCGACACAATCTTCCACACAACTATGATATCTTCGAAAACACACAACTCAAACCTTCATCTCTTCTTAATATTCTTGGTGTTTCTTTTTCTCGGGATCTTTCTTGGAAAGATCACATTACCTCTCTCTAAATAAGCTTCTAAGAGGTTGGGTGTTCTGAGGCGCCTTCAGTATTTCTTCACACCACCCCAGTTGCTTGCTCTGTATATGGGTGTTGTTCGCCCTTGTATGGAGTATGCATCACACTTCTGTGGTGGTTCCACTCATACAGCCATCCTTGAGAAGGTGGAGTCTAGGGTTTTTCGACTTATGAACTCTCCTGCTCTCACTAATTCTCTCCAATCTCTTTCTGCCGGTTGAACTGTTGCGTCACTCTCTCCATAATTTCGCTATTACAATGGACACTGCACTTCTGAACTCTCTCTTCACATATCTCCTCCATTGCGAAGGGATCGTGCGACTCGTCTTTCTACACAGTCTCATCCTTTCTCTATCCAACTCTCTGACCCCAGACTTAACCGCTATGCTCAGTTTTATATGTACTCTACTGATAAAGGCTGGAACACACTCCCTTCATCAATTTCCCAACTTTCTATGACTTACACACCTTCAAACGTCGTGTATCAGGTCACGTCGGCTTTTAATTTTAATTTGACCTGGTTTCCGTCTTTTCCCCTGACTGTGGTGGAGTTTTCGGTAGGCCACTGGAGTTTGCCCACCAGAAGCGAGATTAAAATATATATATATATATATATATATATATATATATATATATATATATATATAATATATATATATATATATATATATATATTATATATATATATATATATATATATATATATATATATATATATAGTATATAGCCCGACTTCGGCCGGTGCCAGATTTAGAAAATCTGGCAACCTAAGCCAAAACGGAATTTTGATTTGCAATGCAAATCACGCCGCTTAAATTGACCTCACGCTCTTTCCTGACACCATTTTGGGGGGTTCAACCCATTGAATTGGCCTCAAGTCTGGGGAAGGGGCCCCGCGAACCCTCCCAAAACGGTATCAGGAAGTTGCCTGAGTTTGCAAAATCGCTCCGTTCACCTCACTTCTTTCCTGATCATTTTCTTTGCGTTTCAGTCGACTGAATTTTGCTCGAATTTGGGGGTCCGGGGGTCCAGGGGCCCACGTGTGTCCTTGAACCGATAAAGAAAATGTCAGGAAGGTCCCTGAGAATGCAGGATTGCCCGCAAATGCAGAAAAGACCGTTAGGGACAGGTTGCCAGATTTTTCGAATCTGGCACCGGTCGAAGTCGGGCCCTTAACTACTTATATATATATATATATATATATATATATATATATATATATATATATATATATATATATATATATATATATAATATATATATATATATTATATATATATATATATATATATATATATATATATATATATATATATATATAATATATATATATATATATATATATATATATATATATATATATATATATAATATATATATATATACATAATATATATATATATATATATATATATATATATAATATATATATATATTATATATATATATATATATATATATATATATATATATATATATATATATAATATATAAATATGTTAGGTTAAATAAACCCAAACAATTAATTTCATTAATATTCCTTTATTAAGATGCACAAATGCAAAATGAAATGAGAGGCAACAATGCCTTAACAAAATAATGGTATATTACAATAAAGCACAATATATTTTTAACAAGAATGCACTTTTTAATAACTTCGATGTTAATTAGTTGTGATTAATATATCGATATTAATTAATATAATTCCGTTAGCTCGCCTTTGAGGTTTACAGAGCGGGAACTCTTACTCATTGGCTCTCTCGGACAGTCCCAGACGCTAACTGCCTTCTACTTCCCGCGCTTGCAGGCATCTTACTTCAAGAGAGCGTCTCGCCCTCTCATTGGTCGGTTTCAACTGCGTGCCGTTTTAAAAGCATCCTTATTGCAACTTCAGTAATTGTAATCTTAACTAAAATTCACTATTAATTAGTATATCGTTAAGGGTTATAACAACCTTTAGTTTCATAATGATTAATTTATAAAATAACACGCAATTATATTTAAGCAAGAGAATTAAACAAGGAGATGCCGACTTAATACAGATTGTTTTTGACTCAAGGGGGGGTCCGTCAGAACATATATATATATATATATATATATATATATATATATATATATATATATATATATATATATATATATATATATATATATATATATATATATATATATATATATATATATATATATACACACACACAAAAGGGATATTTACAAAGTTCTCAGACAAATTTTACCCCAGTATAAATAAAGAAGATTTCAAATTATTAAAAAGCAAGATTTTCGGAATAACCTTTACTCTCTCTCTCTCTCTCTCTCTCTCTCTCTCTCTCTCTCTCTCTCTCTCTCTCTCTCTCTCTCTCTCTCTCTCTCTCTCTCTCTCTCTCTCTCTCTCTCTGGTGGAACTAAGCTTAAAAGTGTGAGGGATGTTCTTCGAAAAAATATCTTTCATATTACTAAAAAATTCAATAAAATTTCTTGGATATATATATATATATATATATATATATATATATATATATATATATATATATATATATATATATATATATATATATATATATATATATATATATATATATATATAATATATATATATAATATAATATAAAAACAATTAAAAGAAAGGTTGCCTAATTTTCTTCTATTCTAAAAATCAAGATAAAATTTTATTTTTTTTTTTACTAAAAATGACCTAAAATTATGATAAAAGGAAAAAAAATTTTTTCTTTAAGAATAAAATCTTTTTTAAGGTTGCTTCTAAAATTTATTTTTAGATTTTAATCATTTGAATAAGTTTGGTAAATAAGGATTGAAAGAAGGCATTAAATATGTAAACACTTTTGCTAAAAGGAAATTCATTACATCTTCTTTGAACTCGGAAGGAAAAAAAAATGAATCTTACTTCCTTCTAATCATAAAAGTCAATTTCAAACCATTTAATAAATATTTGGTTAGGGTAGCACAACTCTCTCTCTCTCTCTCTCTCTCTCTCTCTCTCTCTCTCTCTCTCTCTCTCTCTCTCTCTCTCTCTCTCTCTCTCTCTCTCTCTCCTTCTTTTCTCTGTTTCTCTTTCTTTCTTTGTTTCTCTTGCACTCTCTATCTATCTATATATTTATCTATCTACCTATCTATCTATCTATTTATCTATCTATCTATCTATCTATCTATCTATCTATCTATATATATATATATATATATATATATATATATATATATATATATATATATATATATATATATATATATATATATATATAATATATATATATATATATATATATATATATATATATATAGTGATGGACGATTAAGAATTTTTTGATGACGACGATAACGATTATAGTAAATTTGACGATGACGATGAAATTGGAGTAGTTTATTTTCATTATTTTAATAAATTTAGCATTCTTATAATAAGGAAGAATTAAATTACCTTTTCGTTATTCCCATTAAATATATTAAATATATTAAATACATTTAATTTTATTTTAAATTTAATATATATGTATAACGCAGGGCATCCCACTAGCTCTCGGGCCCAAATAGATATCAAAGTACTGTTCATAAGTTAATAAAATTTGCTACGAACAAACGTTTGTGAGGTACAAGCGAGGTAGAATCATGAGAGATCGGGTCTCTTGCCACACATCCACCGTCAGCATGTACGAAATTCAGTCCTACTTTGAAGACCTCTTCATTTCCTAGGGACTTTGGCGGCATCCTTCCGTAACATGGAAGAGCGTGTGCAGGAATGCCATGGTGCTAATGGCTTTCATTTCCAATATTTGTTGTGATGTCAGCACGATTTTTATATACCAAGGTTTGCTCATGGCAAATTTTATAAACTTATGACTAGTACTTTTATGTCTATGAACGCATATCTGGGGCCGGGAGCAAGTGGGGCACCCTGAAATATCTTTAAAACATGGATTCAAAAATTTTAATATGAGAGAAAATAGGACAGACATGCAAAATTTCTATTACTTTAAAGTTAGAGCTCTTAAATTGTGGTGCAGAAAAATATCTTTTCTCCATTTTCTGGGATAACACGATTTTGTCTTGCAGAGTATAACAAAAAAAACAAATAGATAAACTTTTAGTTCAAAATAACGAAAAAGAATCATGGATAAACTAATGGTCTATCTATTCTTGACAGTTCTTAACATTAAAACTCCGACATATTTAATAAAACTTGTAAGTTTATATAAGTGTGTAAGTAAAAAGGAGAAAGTACTAAAGGAATTACTAGCCTGAATGTACTTTTAAAAATGCTATAGTAATATTAATCTTCACAATTCAGAAACATAATAAAAAATACAAAGCAATAAATTCTTGATTGATCTTTGACACGACCACTCATTCGTAATTAAAGTGAAAAAAAAAAATACTTGTTCGAAGATTTCGAGACGCTTTCAATCCATCAGCGTCACTACAATAATAAAAAATAAAAACGAAAGTTTTTGACAGCAACACGTTTCTTGATTTATTCCTCAAAATTTTCCTTTCATACGAGTGACTAATTTAGAACAAAAAATCGTGGTTCTATTTTGGTGTCCAATTCCGATGTCAAAACGACTTCCTCTCAATGTGTTCGATTCTGTACGTCTGGGAAATGATGCGGATATGACTTAACACCTACGCTTACATGTTACCTTTCGTAATTACGGTCATTGATACATAATACATACAATTATATGGATACATAAACTATTTTAAATACATGATAGTTGTGATAGTAATATATATATATATATATATATATATATATATATATATATATATATATATATATATATATATATATATATATATATATATATATATATATATATATATATATATATATATATATATATATATATATATATATATAATATATATATATATATATATATATATATATATATATATATATATATATATATATATATATATTATATATTATATATATATATATATATATATATATATATATATATATATATATATATATATATATATATATATATATATATATATATATATATATATATATATATATATATATATATATATATATATATATATATATATATATATATATATATATATATATATATATATATATATATATATATATATATATATATATATATATATATATATATATATATATATATATATATATATATATATATATATATATATATATATATATATATATATATATATATATATATATATATATATATATATATATATATATATATATATATATATGCACTATCA
>SEYY01013220.1:0-10000 GCA_009176605.1 Armadillidium nasatum
AAATTTGCAATTGTTCCATCAGCAATTTTCACCAATCATCTTTTTCGATCGACGGACCAATCTGCAATTGTCAAGTTGAATCACAAATTAGTATTTTTGTTCTAGAGTCACCGCTTTGATGGAAATTATAGTAACAATCAACTCACTCGATGTTATAGTTGAAACAATGTAGTCTGCTTTGTTGAAGAATTTGTGGCTTCTTCGGCAGAATCTTCAAATAAGTTGATTGAAGATGTGACAGTAACTCTTCGTTGTAGTTTTTTTTCTTTCGATATGTCGACAACTTCACTTTGATTTTGATACGAAATAATATTTTTAGATCGATTATTCAAAAGAACTTATCAGTTCAATGATCAGGATAAGAGTGAAAGCTTATTCAAATATTTCGATGTCCTATTCTTTCAAAAGTCATTCTCTGTTTCCGAGTCATTAAAAAGGTGACTCCAGTGACTCAAATTCTTAATCCTAAAATCCTCCCCGGGGGGGATGACACCAGCCATCTTTGGACGGGTGTCAGAGAAAGTAAAATCGAAAAGAATACGATATGGGACTTATTCGGATTCATCGGAACTGGATTGTTCCGCGAATTTGAGATTTGCAGCCACGGCCGCTCTTCGAATAGGACGTTTTACAACAGGTTTCCTTACTGATGTATTTGCAGAAGAGGTATCAGGAAGGGCTTGAGAAGTTGAAATAGATGATGTTTCGGATGAAGGCCTATTACCACTATGAGTTAAAGATAGCTCTAATGGGTAGAGATGCTTTATAGGATAAGTATTTATTTGACCACCGGGTGTTCTTACAAATACTGACCGAATACGATTATCATCTCCATATATTAACTGGGTTACAACACCCATTTGCCAAAAGGGACGTTCCTTTGCAGAACTACGAATTAATACTACGTCGTCGACTTTAACAAGGTTGTTCCAATTTGTCTGGTAAAGGTCGCGACTAGTTTCTCTTAAACTAAGCAGATATTCCTCATACCAACGGGTTCGGAATTCTTCGAATATTTTAGAAGTTTTTTCCAGAGATTGCAAGAGTGCATTCCTGGCTGTCGAAGGAGAACTCCAGAAACGGTCATTTCTACTCTTTCCTGGCAATACCAAGCTTGTTTTGGCATGCTTGTTTAAGGAAACAGTTCGGAGTAAGAGGAATTATATCATTTTCGCTTGATGCATAGGTCAATGGACGAGAATTTATGGCATCTTCAATGTCTGAGAGAGTGGTGACGAAATTGAAATATTCAATAGAAGACCGTCCTATTGTCTTCATTAAACAACTCTTGACTAACACGTAACATTCTCTCCCACTGGCTTCCAACCCATGGACTATAAAGAGGAATCCGTCTATGGATTATCTGATTTCTTCTCAAAAATTCCTTTCCATTTTCAGATATTACAAATAATTCGATGGCGTCTGTACCTTGCACGAAGGATCGAGCGTTGTCGCTATAAACAACGTCTGGAACTCCAAATCGGTTTACAAACCGTTGGAAGGACTGTACAAACGTCGCAGAAGACATGTCTGGAATCAAATCCAGGTAAATAGCCCGGATGTTCAAACATGTATAGATCAAAATAAACATTTTTTGAGCTTGAGTGGAACCTTTTACCTTGACCCACCAGTGTTTTGTAAAATCCACTCCGACATGTTTAAAAGGTCTGAATAGATCTACTTGAGCTCTTGTAAAATTTGTAAACCGAGGATATTTATATGCAAAGTTATTGAACTTTTTACAGGTAATGCATTCTGCAAGGACTTTTTTGATAGTGGATCTAGCAGCAGTGATCCAAAATCCTTTCAATCGAATATTAGTAAGAGTGGCTTGTATGCCCAAATGCTTACAATCAAAATGAGCTTTACGAATGAATAGATATGTCAAATGATGGTTTTTTACCCAAAACAACAGGATTTATAATATCGAAGCTATAGTAATTGGATCTAGCCAATCTACCTTTACTCCTAATAAGGCCATTATCATCCAAAAATAAATTTAGATTGTTGACCAGATCAGGAGGTTGCTCAGATGAAGTTGGATCTTCTCTGACTCTCTCTAAAAATGTCAACTCTTTATTAAAGGACTCCCTCTGCATGATTTTCAAGCAGTATAAACGAGCTTGAGCGTCAGAATCGACATTAAGGCCTCTTGTGAGAGCCGAAAACTTGTATAGAAGAGCACAAACTCGTAAAAGGGAACCGACATTCGAAAATTTACTGAAATCAATAGCAGGGGGATCTTGGGTTGCTTGGAAGGTGGACAACACAGAGGTCACAGTTCTGACTTCTGTATTGCTCCAATCAATTTCAGGCCAATAAATAGGGGCGGATGCTAGCCATTCCGGACCATTCATCCATAAAGAAAACTTCTTCCTAAATTCCTTAAGAGATAAGCCTCTAGTGAGGAGGTCCGCAGGATTTTCTTCAGACCGTACAAAATGGAACTCTGGTTGAAGTAAGTGTTCTTCCTTCAGGGAAGAAATCATTCGACGAATGTCCTGAATCCTGTTCTTCACGAATATGCTTTTATTCTTTTTCCCTCCATGTAGAACCCATTGTAATGAAATTTGGGAATCAGAAAATATATAGAGGCTACGAAAATGAGAATCAGGAAATCCACTCAATACCTGAGGCAAACACTTGAGTGCCAAAAATATTGATAATAGTTCTAAACAAGGTAAGGTCTTACTTTTCATAGGGGATACTTTACCTTTAGCCCAAAGAATATTGGGACTCTTACTACTAGAAGTAACGTAGACAACAAATCCATAACAGACAGAGCTCGCGTCACAGAAAATTTTTAATGACAAATCGTTTTCCGCTGTCTCAAAACACGACCGAGGGAATGTCACCTCTTTTAAGGAATTTAAGTCGAGTCGCAGCTTTTCCCACGAGGTCTTTAAATCGATGTCAATATCATCGTCCCAACCTATATCTCTTGCTCCCAGGTCCTCCTCATCAGAAGACGACCTCTTATGGTGACGGGAAGAAACAGAGACAATGGGTCGAATACTTTAGCAATCTCGGAGAGCAGCTGTCTCTTGGAGGTAACAGATCCTAAGTACAAAATCACTTAATTTAAGAGTGTCGGATGAAGTGTCGAATAAATATCCTAACACTCTCTCTTCTGAGCTCCTTATGAGAAGAGTTTTTATTATTCTGCTCAAACAACTCTCTGAGTTCTGGACAGTTCGAGTTCCAGGAACCCAAATCGAATCCACCCTCACTCATTCGATAACAGGTGGTTTTAAAAACGTCTTTAAGAACATCAACAGAAGTGTTGGTGTATATCAGGTTGTCCATATACAAGGTTGTTTTGTAACAGAGAAGAATAGATGTCAGGAGGGTACTGCTTGGCATGATGCCGAATAACAGCTCCAAGAATGTAAGGACTTACTGCTAGTCCAAAAATGATTGTAGTATATCGAAAAGTTCGAAGACATTCCCTCCTCTTCCCAGAAAAAACAAAATCGATTTCTATCCTTTTCTAATTTGAGTCGTATTTGTAGGAAAGCCTTTGAGATGTCAGCCAACACTACGTATCGATTAGTACGAAAATTGAGAAGTAATTTAAACAGAGAAGCAAGCAAATCTACTCCTTGAAAAGCAGCTTGATTCAAAGATGGACTGTTTCCAATGCGTAAGCTGCAGTTGAAAACTGGTCGAATTTTTGTAGTGACTTGTTCTGCTGTTTTCAACACTGGTCGATGAGGTATCCAGATAAACTTGTGAAAATCTTTTGGGGATACTTGTATTGGTTCAATGATGCCCTTTTTGAGATACTGCCTAAAAATATCTCCATATGCAGAAACGAGTCCCTGCTCTTCAAGGCGCTTCTTTACTCGAAATAATGCGGCCAAAGCCACTTTGTGATTTGAAGGCACGGCTTCAAGAACATCATCATACCAAGGTAATTCAACATGGTATTTACCCTCCTTTGAAAATAATTCCCTCGTGGAATTTTTGTATGAAAAAAGTATCGATGGATCCTACGTCTGAATCCTCATTAATGCCGAGTGATTCTAATTTATAGATGTTCTCTAATCCTACATCCAGATCTAAATCTGAATGGGTATGCATAAAGGGATCAAAATAAGAGGGTGAAGGCTCGACGATATGGTTGACAACAGTAGATGGAACCTTCTTGACCGATTTACGAAGAGGAGCTGGCAACAAATTTTCTTGATGTCAGAAAGCTCCACTAGAACTTTCACTACCGTTAGTAGTTTCTTCCGAAAATTGTCTCTATTTGAGAGGGTGTGAGAAAGGTCTTAGCAGGGCCGAATGGTATATAACCATGACAAGAATCAACTGCACTGCCACCCAAACAATTTACAACTCGAAAGTGTTTCATAAGATAGAGAGAATCTATTCCAAGAAGACCTTCTATATTTCTCACTTGATCTCCATGTCTACCGCAATAAAAATCATCAGCAATTTTAAAACCATTATATTTGGCTTGCTGGATGGCTCCCATTAATCCACGAACATCAAACCCAACATCCAAATTTGGATCGATAAACACAGAAATTTTTGTGAAAGAATCACAACATATATTTAGTTCTAAATCTATTGGATGCATCGTTCGATCTTGCTCACCAAGAAAAGTCTTGATGGTGTTTGTACTACTGGAAAGAGAATGAATATCGACTCCCAATTTCGAAAGGATGCTACTATTAAAATAGCTTCTTTGGGAACCTAAGTCCAATAGCACTCGAATTTTTACTAATTTTATTTCCTTTTTTGACCTTAAGGGCCATGGTAGGAAGAATGCTGTTCGAAACAGAAGCTCCAGTATTAATACAGAGATGATTTTGATGTGTCTCCTTCTTCATCTAATTGTGTAGACAAAGCGGATGCAGAAGAAGACTGGGCCTCTGCTCCTGTTGTGAGAGAACGAGTTTTTTCTTTGGCTTTAGCACCAGTTGGACAAAGTGCAGAAATATGAGCTCCACTACGGCACAAAAAACATGGTCTGCTCAAACCATACCTTTTTGCCGGACACTGTTTCGTGGGATGTTTAGAACTAGAACAATTAGTACACATACCCAGTTCCACACATCGTTCCCTTCTTGCACTGGGAGATGGATAAGTGCTGCAAGAAGACATGTAGTGGTTTGAACCACATAGTTTGCAATCCACCATAGATGAAACTGCTGAACTAGAAATATGTTCTTTCGACTTTTTTATCTCTTTTAGGAGATTTAGGAACTCTCACGACGAGAGGTTTTCGCAGTAGTATTAAAAGAAGAAGATTTCTTTTTTAGAATAGGGGACGATTGTTTCTTCTTCTCCTTCTCTTGAAAATAGGGTTTACCTCTCATTTTTTCAAGAGTTTTCAGAATTTGTTGATATTTTGATAAAATGGTTACGATGGAAGGGTATTCTTCCTTGGACTCAATCCTCAGCTCACGTAAAAAAACTAAAGGCAATTTATCTACAACGACGTGACTGAGGAATTTGCATCCAGCAGAATTTTCATCAAAAAAATCTACACCAAATTCTTTTAGCTCATAAAGATAAGCACGAACTTCTGACAGAAAATGACGAACACCTTCAACATTCTTATTATCGATAGCTATTGCAGAATCAATTTTATGGAAGAGGGAATCGACTATAAAGGGCACGTCCAGATAAAGATCTTTTAAGGTTTTCAAAGCTACTTGGTAGTTTTCATTTACATTAGGGAAATGTTCGATGTCTCTCAAGGCATAGCCTGTTAAGTGTGCCTTCAGATATTGGAGTTTCGCGGCATCGGATATGTCTTTCCTACACCCGAAAATATTTTCAAAAGATAAAAGAAATGAGCGAAACTGCAATCTGTTTCCCTCCCCAGAGAAACTCTTACACAAAAATTGAAGAATTTATGAAATAAATTATTGTTGACGAAAGTGTAGCTATTGTTTTAGCAACAATTTATATGAAACTAAGCTTCCAAACATTCGGATATTGTTGCAGACAATAGTGTATATTATGCCTTTTGTTACGTTAAAATTATAAATTCAAAATTTTGACTAACTTTTGACTACAAAATTTGATACAACATTTAAAGCCTAGGGTTTAACTAAGGCGAAATTAAGTTACATATGAGACGTAATTTTCGATCTATTACTCTTATAGTTGAAATTAGATCTAGTTGTGTAATTACCAAAAATTAGTTTTGATTCGATAAAAACTTTTGGTTTCTGAAAATTAATTTTCGATCTTTGTAAAAATAAAAAATTTAGTAAAAAGTGTGTAGATAAGCACTGAAGGCCGAGACTATATATTAATATTATTATATTTCGTGCAACTATATATATAGTTGAAGCACACTTTGATGGCGTCGAAATAAAACATCTGTTTAAAACCGTGTCTTAAACTTAGTCTTACGGTTAATTAATTTAAAAATTAAAAATTGAGTTTCGTTGTTAATATTGTCATATCGCCTTAGTTATATCGTCCTTTTTAGATATTGCGAGATATTGCGATAAATATCACTTATCTAGACATCTGACGTCATTTACGTCTTTTGTAAAAATTTCTTTTGGCGAATAAAATTGTATATGTAGACTTTTATTTTATTTTTGATTTGACAATATTTTGTCTTGAGTCTTATATGCATTCTCTTTAGTGACTTCGCCTAAAAAGGAAGTCACTTGATATCGGCAAAAAAGAAGAAAAATATTATTTTTTTCCTTGCGAAATTTAAATATATTATAATATATATATATATATATATATATATATATATATATATATATATATATATATATATATATATATATATATATATATATATATATATATATATATATATATATATATATATATATATATATATATATATATATATATATATATATATATATATATATATATATATATATATATATATATATATATATATATATATATATATATATATATATATATATATATATATATCTATATATATATTTATATATATATTATTTGAAAATGGATGTCAAAGAGTTTGACATCAGCAAGGACAATCCTTGACGAATTGGAGGATACCATATCTAGCGATCTTGGATTGACTACATCTACTATTTCTGCTGAGGATAGAAATATATAGATATATATATATATATATATATATATATATATATATATATATATATATATATATATATATATTAATATATATGACAGGACGATAGTCCTTCATGGGGGATATATAATTATATTTATTATTATTATATATTATTATATATTATATATATATATATATATATATATATATATATATATATATATATATATATATATATATATATATATATATATATATATATATATATATATATATATATATATATATATATATATATATATATATATATATATATATATATATATATATATATATATATATATATATATATATATATATATATATATATATATATATATATATATATATATATATATATATATATATATATATATATATATATATATATATATATATATATATATATATATATATATATATATATATATATATATATATATATATATATATATATATATATATATATATATATATATAGGAGAGGAACAAGGAGGTTTCAGAGAAGGAAGGGGTTGTATGGATCAGGTTTTTACATTAAAATGATTGAAGAGAAAAGTAGAGAGAAAAAGAAGGATGTGTACATGTGCTTTATGGATCTTGAAAAAGCTTACGATAGGGTAGACAGGAATAAGCTGTGGGAGGTCCTGAATGAGTATGATATTGAGGAGAAAGTTCGGGAAGGTATAAGAGCTTTATATCGGAATAGCAGGGCATGCGTGAGAGTGAATAGAATGGAGACTGAGTTTTTTGATGTAAATAATGGTCTGAGACAGGGTTGCGTAATGTCTCCGGGGTTATTTAATTTATTTATTAATAAAGTGGTTAGTAAAATGGATAGGATAGGGAAAGGGGTGAGAATGAGGGAACATGTTGATATGTGGGATGCAAATGTATTGATGTATGCGGATGATGTGGTACTTTTGGTTGAAACACATGAAAATTTGAAAGTATTGGTGGATGAGTTTGTAAAGGGTTGTGATGATTTGGGTTTAAGAGTAAATGCGGGTAAGAGTAAAGTGCTGTGGATGAAAAATGGGGAGGGAGGAGAGAGGGGTGTGGTTGAGGAAGATGATTTACAAATTAAAGTAGGTAGGGAGAAATTGGAGTTAGTCACTGTATTTAAGGATCTGGGGGTGATTTTTGGAGAGGTTGATGTTAATATGAGTGATGAAGTTTGTCATAGAATAAGAGAAGGGGAGAAGGTGTTAGGCGGTTTGAGGGATATTTGGGATAGAGGAAGGTTACCAAGGGAGGTGAAGGTGAGAATGTTTGAGGCATGTTGTATACCAGTGGTTATGTATGGGAGTGAAGTATGGAGGTTGAACGCTAGAAAGAGGAAAAAAATAGAAGTTTTCGAAATGAAAGGTCTAAGAGCGATTTGTGGAGTTGGTAGAAGAGATAGAATCAGGAATGTTAGAATAAAAGAAATGTGTGAATGGAGAAAGAGCTTGGTTGAGAGAGCTGAACGAAGTATGCTGAGATGGTTTAGACATGTTTGTAGGATGAATGAAGAGAGATTGGCTAAAAAGGTATTTGTTTCAGAAGTGGAGGGTGTAAGAGATAGGGGGAGACCGAGGGGAAGCTGGATGAGTAATGTCAGGGAGCTGTTAAGGGTTAGAGGAAAGAATTGGGAGGAGGGTGTGCGGTTGACAGAGGATAGGAATGAATGGAAAAGATTTGTAAAGGGGTGAATATTTGGATGGATGTGGCCTGCGATAGATACCACCCCACGATTGTGGGAAAGGTTGTAAGTAAAAAAAAAAAATATATATATATATATATATATATATATATATATATATATATATATATATATATATATATATATATATATATATATATATATATATATATATATATATATATATATATATATATATATATATATATATATATATATATATATATATATATATATATATATATATATATATATATATATATATATATATATATATATATATATATATATATATATATATATATATATATATATATATATATATATATATATATATATATATATATATATATATATATATATATATATATATATATATATATATATATATATATATATATATATATATATATATATATATATATATATATATATATATATATATATATATATATATATATATATATATATATATATATATATATATATATATATATATATATATATATATATATATATATATATATATATATATATATATATATATATATATATATATATATATATATATAGGTGGAGTATAGGGTCTTTCGCCTTATCACTCTTCTGCTCTCACTAATTCTCTCCAATCTCTTTGTGCCCGTCGAATTGTTGTCACTCTCTCTATACAATCTATATTACAATGGACACTGCTTTCTCAACTCTCTCGTCGCTTACCTCCTCCACTAAGAAAGGCTCCTGCGACTCTTCTTATTCACAGTCAAGTCATTTCTCTGTTCAACTCTCTGATTCCAGACTTAACCGCTATGCTCAATCTTACATATACTTTATTGGTAAATTCTGGAACACAATTCCTTTATCTATTTTTCCTACTTCCTCTAAATTATGCACCTTCAAACGTAGTGTATCAGGTCATGTCTGAATTTAATTTGACTAAGTTCCCGACTTTCCCCCCCCCCCAACTCTGTTGGTAAAAAGGGTTAAAGTTGTTATTTTCATTTAGAATTTTATTTTCTAGATTAGCCATGTAGAAGTCCGCAAACGTTGGTCCAAGTGGTGAGCCCATTGACACTCCATCAATTTGTAGGTATATATTTTCTTTAAATTTAAATGTATTTGCCGACTTCTATATGGCTAATCTAGAAAATAAATTTCTAAATGAAAATTTGAACTTTAACCCCGTATTTTACATAAGATAAGTTGATGACATCCTTACTATCTTAAAAACTTAAATAACA
>SEYY01013220.1:15000-23108 GCA_009176605.1 Armadillidium nasatum
AAAGATGGCCAACGGCAGTTATTTGTCTCTAGAATGGTAGCCTAGGAGCAACTAACCTCTGATCTTTCTTGTTTTTAATATTGGGACAGAAAAAAACATGGTCGTTTTCAATGCTTCAAAACCTCAGTCGTTCCATCTCTCTACTAGATACAACCTTTCATTCAACTATGACATCTTCGAAACACACAACTCAAACCTTTTTGTCTTTAATATCTTCTTTATTAAATAATAAACTCTTTTAGGACTTTCGAGGATTCGACAAACTCATTAAATTATGCGTCTATTCTTCTATTTAGATGTAGAAACTCTAAATCAATGATGTTGAAGAAGAATAGGAAGATCTTTCTAAATGAATAAACCGACAAGATAATTATGTTTCCCTATCCTCTAACGAGCGATAGGTAAGAAACGCTCCTCACTTAACAGCCAAGGAGATATCTTGTGTCTTGCTGTTCTATAGTTGATTTTATCTCTAGATTATATTCTTCTGATGTTCTTTATCCTTTACTTAACAGCCAAAGGATTTCTTCTTTTTATTTGTATGAAGCTTCTTTTTTCTTCTTAGACGTCCATTTCATAATTCTATTCTTTGTTCTTAGATCATCCGTCATAAATTAAACCCCGTCATTAATTTCATCTTCTTTTATATTTTTAGTTCTTAACTAGATGTCAAAATATTTTTACAAATATATTAAGTTTTACAGTAATTTTAACATAAATAAAATATATAAATGAATTTTTAAGAAAGTGAGGAATCACTTATGATGCATTTTTAAGAGAAAGAAAGGAAAGTACAGTTTTAAATAAAAACTGAACTTTATATATCTCCCCTCTAAAATGCATCATGGACAAAAATCTATAAGAAAGTACATTTTTCTTACATTAAAATATTACTATTTTTTATAAAACATTTTTCTATTTCTATGTTTCCTATTTCTATTTATATTTACTATATTATACAGGAATATATCCTTAATTCCTACATTACTGAAAGTCAATTTCCACCACTTTAGTTGTCTGATGTTTATTTCTAGTTTTTCTACATCTAGGTTTCCTTTCATATCGCTTTTTATATGATGGTTATTTTCTAGCGTCAATCTAAATTTATATATAGACTTTTCAAATATTTTAAGAGTAGGTAAGAAACTTCTTCCATTTGAATATTTGATTTATTGTTTATGTACACATTTATGAAGAACAGATGTGATTCTTTGTCTTCTCACACGATCAAGGATTTCAATTGATCAAATTTTCTGTTCTTGATGGGAATGTCCTCTTTTGTAATAACCATCTCTAAGTTTACAGGCCAAGAGACGGCCTCTCTTTCGAATAATTTGACAAGTTTCCTGAAGAGTATTTCAGGATATATAAATTTATTCATTATTTCGAAATATCAAATTATTATATCAACATGAAGAGAGACAAAAAGAAAGAGAATATAATCAGTCATGTCATAATAATCAAAATTGTAATCATTCTATTACTAAAGTGTTTAATGTATTTTTAGTACATTAAACCAATTCAAAAAAGAAAAAAAGGAGCACTAAAAAATTCTTTTTGATAGTTATACAAAACTATCCAGACCTCTGAGTACGGGAAGATCAGCCCATCATTCCAGTAGTCACATTAATACGAATATTAATGACAGTTTCGCATGACGTACCCCCGAAGGTGGCCTAGCCATTGAACCGAAATTCATTCGAAAATTCACTGTGAGGTCAACCAACATAAAGTTGTTTATTACGCTACTTTATGACCATAAGATCCTTATTCAAAAAAAAAATCACGTCATGACGCTTTTTTCCCAATGATCGGCTTTCCTCTTTCCAAAATAAAAATAATTGAAACCATGTCCGAATAATACGCTCTTCTCCATTCTCTGTCTTCTTCAGATTTTTACAATATTAGATCTACGTAAAATTTTGGATACTCTAAACTTATCATGATGGATGAACAAAGATGTTTGTCTTAATTTTTCTCAAAATTCTTGGGGTTTCATGTCCCTCTGAAGTTATCTTGTTCCACTTTAAGTTGTCTTGTCTTTACTTAGAAGTTGTCTCATTCCACCTGAAATTGTCGTGTCCCATTTGAAGTTGTCGTGTCCCACCGTCTGCTAACCATTTTAAGGTATTTTTAATGACTTTAATTGAAGATGCTGTGGCTAGATCCGACAAGACAAAGGGGAATAAAATAGGAAGATTAAAGTTAAATGATATAATAAAAAAAAGACTTAAATAAATATGAAACTAAAAATAACATGAATAACTCAAAATAAAATAAAACTATTAGGTCGATAAATAATAAACTCTTCGGAGGATTTTCGAGAATTCTACAAACTCATTAAATTATGCGTCTATTCTTCTATTTAGATGTAGAAACTCTAAATCAATGATGTTGAAGAAGAATAGTAAGATCTTAAGAATTAAGGATAAATTCCTGTATAATATAGTAAATATAAATAGAAATAGGAAATATAGAAATAGAAAAATGTTTCATAAGAAATAGCAATATTTTAATGTAAGAATAATGTACTTTCCTATAGATTTTTGTCCATGATGTAAATTTTTTAGGGGAGATATGTAAAGTTCAGTTTTTATTTAAAACAGTACTTTACAATATATATATATATATATATATATATATATATATATATATATATATATATATATATATATATATATATATATATATATATATATATATATATATATATATTACAATCACCTTTCCCACGTTCGTGAGGTGGGGCCCGCCACAATTCCCTTACAAACATACCCATTCTTACCTTTCAACTCCTTTCATAACCGTCCTCCATCTCACTCTGTCCTCCGCAAGTCTACTAACCTCTTCTAAACTCAAATATCTTCGACCCAAAATTTCTTTCACTCCATCCATCCACTTCACTTTGGCCTTCCCCTCCCCCTACTACTCCCTTCCACCTCGGATCTAATTACCTTGCCCACCATTCTGTTCCTTCATTCTACACATATGTCCAAACAATTTTAGCACACCCTCCTCCGTTCTTTCAACTACACCCCTCTTACATTTACACATCTCCCTTATTCTTTCATTTCTAAAACTATCAATCCTTCTCAATTTATATATCGCTCTCAAATCTTTCATCTCAAAGAAATTCAAACATTTCCTCGAAAGAGCACTTATCATCCATGTTTCACACCCATACATTACAGAAGGTAAACACATGCATTCAAACATTCTTATCTTTATTTCTTATATATATATATATATATATATATATATATATATATATATATATATATATATATATATATATATATATATATATATATATATATATATATATATAATTGGGGCAGAGAGAACATGGTTGTTTTCAATGCCACCAAAACTCAATTCCTCCATCTCCCTACTCGACACAATCTTCCACACAACTATGATATCTTCTTCGAAAACACTCAACTCAGACCTTCATCTGTTCTTAATATTCTCGGTGTTTCCTTTTCTCGTGATCTTTCTTGGAAATATCACATTACCTCTCTTTCTAAACAAGCTTCTAAGAGGTTAGGTGTTCTGAGGCGCCTTCAGTATTTCTTCACTCCACCCCAGTTGCTTGCTCTGTATAGGGGTGTTGTTCGCCCCTGTATGGAGTATGCGTCACACATCTGGGGTGGTTCCACTCACACAGCTCTCCTGGAAAAGGTGGAGTCTAGGGCTTTTCGTCTTATCAATTCTCCTGCTCTCACTGATTTTTTCCAATCTCTTTCAGCCCGTCGAATTGTTGCGTCACTCTCTCTATACTATCGCTATTACAATGGACACTGCTCTTCTGAACTCTCTCATCGCATACCTCCTCCACTGAGAAGGGCTCGTAAGACACGACTTTCTACACAGTCTCATCCTTTCTCTGTCCAACTCTCTGACCCCAGACTTAACCGCTATGCTCTGTTTACATGTACTCTACTGGTAAAGTCTAGAACACACTCCCTTCTTCTATTTTTGCAACTTCCTATGACTTACACACTTTCAAACGTCGTGTATCGGGTTACGTCGGCTTTTTATATGACCAGGCTCCCGTCTTTCCCACTAACTCTTTTGGTGGTAGCTTTGGTAGGCCTCTGGTCTATTGCCCACCAGATATTATATATATATATATATATATATATATATATATATATATATATATATATATATATATATATATATATATATATATATATATATATATATATATATATATATATATATATATATATATATATATATATATATATATATATATATATATATATATATATATATATATATATATATATATATATATATATATATATATATATATATATATATATATATATTATATATATATATATATATATATATATATATATATATATATATATATATATATATATATATATATATATATATATATATATATATATATATATGCATATTTATATATATTACCGTGGCTCAAACGGTAAAGTGATTGACTCACGTGCTTGAGGGCGCCGGTTCGATCCCACTTGGGGATCCTAGTTATATACTACCTAGAAAAGTTCCTCTCCTAGAATAGGGCAATGCCCGTGAGATGTGAACTTTTAATTAAAAATATATATATATATATATATATATATATATATATATATATATATATATATATATATATATATATATATATATATATATATATATATATATATATATATATATATATATATATATATATATATATATATATATATATATATATATATATATATATATATATATATATATATATATATATATATATATATAATATATATATATATATATATATATAGCTAAACTGTAAATTAAAAAAAATAAAATCTTAATATGGATAGAGAAAAACAGAATCACTGAGCTTGCTTAAAATAATTTACCTAGTAATAATAATTCAAATAAACTTTGTGCAGCTTAAGGTTAGTGCTGAAGATGTAACTTTAATACGCCCCTTGTCTGCAGAAGTATTAGGTATTATACTTGAGAGTCTTTCAAAAGTACGTCAGTTATCTTAATAACAAATTATTCTATGCATATTATGCATTCCTAAAGGTAAGAAACTTTGTTAAAAAAGTATATGTTATGGAATCTTTAATACATTCTTATCTACACCAACCTACTCTACTATCTACCAAAGTAAGGTTCTGCCAACTAGCATTTCATACAACCTAAATGTACTATACTTAAGAGGATAATTTGTCTATTTTCAGGATCTCGCAATTCCTATAAGTAAATCTTATCTTATCTAAATCTTATCTTTACTAAAACTTAAGATATACAGAATTTCTAACTAACATAATGTGCAGAATCAGACAGTGAGTAAAACAATTTTGGTATCACTAAAGAAACAAAACAAAATACAACCTGAAAATGTCTTTGATGGCAATTTCAGACAATGATATTGATGAGTGTTAAAGAAGTCCTGGAAAAACTCACCCTCACTTCATTTAGAAAAAAATATCAATAAGTACTAATTATTAAATTACAAAGTTCTTATCTTTATCTACCTCAAATATGTTATTATTATTATTATTATTATTATTATTATTATTATTATTATTATTATTATTATTATTATTATTATTATTTTATTATTATTATTATTATTATTATTATATAATTATTATTATTATTATTATGATTATTATTATTATTATTATTAATAAAACTTTTATTAAATCAAAAGCTGATATTGAGTTCCTATATATTATTATTATTATTATTATTATTGTTATTATTATTATTGTTATTATTGCTTTTGCAAGATAAATTTTTTTTTTTTTTAAAGGAAAAGCTTGATTGTGTTGTGAGAAGAAATTGAGATGCATAGAGACGAGCGCAGGATGAGATTCATTGTTCATTGTTTTTTTCAAGATTTAATATTTTATTTTTGGTCTTATGGATGGAAAGAATTAGGAATAAAATCAAGAGTGAAAAGATAACTTGATTTTAATGAAAATAAAATAGTTTACTTTTCTTCCTGAAATATTCATTGAACCAATACGCAAATAAATAAATACATAATATTATAATCGCAATAAAAATTAAGAAAAAAAATCTTACATTTTCTTCAACTTCTATATTGCTAAGGTGTTATTGCTGCTGATTATTATTCATATTAATCATTTCATAATTATTACTACTACTACAATAGAAAAATTGGTATTTATATTACTTCTGGTTTTTACTTTGAAAGACAATTTCAAGAGAAACTAAGTTACAGAATTTAAATTCAAGATTAAACTTAATAGAAACTCTAACGAATCTTAATAATAATAATAATAATAATAATAATAATAATAATAATAATAATAATAATAATAATAATAATAATAATAGGTATCTGGAGAGATTAGAAATAAAAGGAAATATTATAATAATCGTTTTCAAAAAATTAGTTTACTTGCAATAAATAGTTTTAAATCATTATAATTCAAATGACTTATATATCATTTTCATTTTAACTAAATCTTCTTCTTCTTCTTCTTCTTCTTCTTCTTCTTCTTCTTCTTCTTCTTCTTCTTCTTCTTCTTCTTCTTCTTCTTCTTCTTCTTCTTCTTCTTCTTCTTCTTCTTCTTCTTCTTCTTCTTCTTCTTCTTCTTCTTCTTCTTCTTCTTCTTCTTCTTCTTCTTCTTCTTCTTCTTCTTCTTCTTCTTCTTCTTCTTCTTCTTCTTCTTCTTCTTCTTCTTCTTCTTCTTCTTCTTCTTCTTCTTCTTCTTCTTCTTCTTCTTCTTCTTCTTCTTCTTCTTCTTCTTCTTCTTCTTCTTCTTCTTCTTCTTCTTCTTCTTCTTCTTCTTCTTCTTCTTCTTCTTCTTCTTCTTCTTCTTCTTCTTCTTCTTCTTCTTCTTCTTCTTCTTCTTCTTCTTCTTCTTCTTCTTCTTCTTCTTCTTCTTCTTCTTCTTCTTCTTCTTCTTCTTCTTCTTCTTCTTCTTCTTCTTCTTCTTCTTCTTCTTCTTCTTCTTCTTCAGGGATGAAAACGTCTCATTCGCAAACTTTTGGGGAAGTTTTGCTATCCATAACTATTTATTTAGGAGGGATGGTATTTATCGGAATAACTTTGGTGACGCAAGATTGGGTCGACTCTTAGATATAGAAGTTACAAAATTGCATAGAGAGATAATTTGTAAAAAACAGGATCTTCGGGTAGGTCAAGATCTTCATTCGACGTTAGCGAAATGAAAGGGGTTTCTCTTAATGCAAGAAGTATCCGAAACAAATTAACGATTATTTAAAGCTATTGTTTACGTCGAAAACTATGATATTGCAATTACAGAGACTTGGTGCAACTTTAAAGATCGTCGATTTCATTTCGGAATTTCATATTTATGGCTACAAGTTATTTTTCAAAGATAGAAACAACAGGGAAGGGGGTGGCGTTATGATTTATATAAAAGAAACATATCGAACCACTCAGCTAGAACTAGATGAAATTAATGAAATTGATATCATTGGTATTAAAATAGAAATGCTGAATATAAATTTAAATTTAATTAATGTTTATCGTCCACCGTCTTCACAGTCAGAAGTAGATATACTTCTGTATACCGAATTAAGCAGAATTTCAGAAGGGTATACAATAATTTTAGGTGACTTTAACTGCCCAAATATCAACGATCACAACATGGTAAAATTTATTATTAATGTTGAAAACAAAATATATAACAATCATTTGAAAGTTCCAGATTTTAAAAATGCGAATTTCAATGATTTTAAAAATAGTTTATCTTTCCTACGATTGGGATGAAATATTATTAGGAAATGTTAATATAATGTGGAATAATTTTCTACAAATATTTAATGAAAAAGAAGAAGTTTTTGTCCCATATAAAATGAAGCGAACTTTTACAAATTCGAAACCAAGATGATGGAATAATGAAATTATTGATTCTATAGGTAATAGAAACAGAGCTTATAAACTTTGGAAATCTTCTCCTACTGTAGAAAATAATAACTTTACATAGCTTGGCGTCGAAACTGCAAAAGATTAATCAGATATTTTAAAAGAAATTTCGAAATTAATATTGCTCAAGAAAGTAAAAATAATTCCATGAGGTTTTACAACTATGTAAATAATAAAAGTTCTATTAAAGAATCAATTG
>SEYY01013221.1:0-13105 GCA_009176605.1 Armadillidium nasatum
GAGGATTTCGAGGTCCGCCAGGACCACCAGGACCACAAGGATTGTTTGGAATTGGATTTAAATATTTAGATGAAGAAGGTAATTTTGATATTGAAGATAAAAGGCTAGCAAATGTAGCTTTTCCTCAAGAGAAAAACGATGTTACTACAAAAATTTATACTGATAATTTAGTAAAGGAAATAAGAAGTAAGGTTGATGAAACGTTAAGACGAACAGGAAATATGGATAAATCAATAACTGAATTACAATCTGAAGATGATCATATTAAAAAATTTGTTGAAGAAATGAAATCTCAACTCTTCGATATACATAACAACGTTTTGACTAAAGAAGGTTTCGAGAGCGCTTTAGCAACGATTAATAAACAGATTTCAACCTTAGATAAAAATAGGAATAATAATTTACAAATATGTGCTTATGAAACAATCATTTTTCAAACTAATTCGAAACTAGAAGCTGGGAAGTTTCCCTTCGTTTTAGGGATGAAAGGAGCGGCATCTAAGAAAACTGGTTATGTCATGCCTTATGATGGATTTATCGATACAATCATATTAACCTCGCAAGATATAGATCAGCACATATCCGTAAAACTACTAATTAATGGAAATGAGTATCCTTTACCTTTAGATAAATATGGTGATGAATTTTTCAATAAAATCAGAATTAATGATCTTCGTATTCATGAAGGAGATATTATTCAGATTCAAGCAAATGTTGACACTAATAATATAAAAATGCACGTTGTTCAAGTTTTCATAGGATATGACTTAGTTAATAAAAATATTATGTTAAGAGATGAACCTATTGAGGATGAAGAAGTTGAATTTAATGAAAGTGATAATAAAGATGATAAAAATATATATAGTGTAACAGATGGTTTTGGAATGGAGGAAGAAGAAGAAAAGGATGATAAAAAAATTAATGATGGTGAAATGGGAAAAATTAAGCATAACGAAAAAGAAAAAAATGAGGATGAACTTGTTCTCAAAGAAAATCATAACAATATTGAAGAAAATATAGATATCAAAAATATTATAATTAACGATAACTTTGATGGCTTTGATGACTTTGATGGTTTTGATGACTTTGATAACATGAAAATTTAATGACTTTGATAATATCTTTTAAACAAAACTTTTTTTTCTCTATAATAAATAGATGGAAAACAAATCAGAACTATTAAAAATTTTGAACTATTCAACTGATTATGTACAGACTACAAAGTTATCTAATTTAATGAAAGAAGTGACTTACAAAGTTATTGAACTTAGAAAAATAAATACAAAATATGGTCCCGCAATATTTGCAATTCTACGTGTAGGAGAGGATGAAGTAACACATGTGTTCCTTCCAAGAAGATATGTTAATCTCTTGAATGATAAGGAAATTAAATTTTTAAATGAAAGCGATCTTAAAATGCAATATATTGGTGGAGATTATCATCAAATTAATTTTTCATAGGTAATCAAACTAAAAAAAAAATTAAAAAAAGGAAAAAAATTATATATAAAATTATATATATAATACACTTATCCTTTTGAAAAAGTTTTTTTCTCTATAATAAATGGGGAGCAAACAAGAAAATCAAAAATTCATTTGTAATAAAAAATTTTATAAAAAATTCTATAATCATTGTTCACAATGTAAAGATTTTTCAGAAATTTATGGGATATATACGGACGGAGTAGTAAATCTTTTAGTCGACGTTTATAATATAAGATTTACTAAGGATATCGGAGAATATATGAATATTTACCATAAATTTATTAAGAGCGTAGGTTTTCTAAAAGCTGTAAAGGAAATTGCTGATGTAGATAATAAACCGATAAAAGAAAGATTATTTGATCTAAGTGCTAGCGATTCAGACGATTCAGACTAAAGGAAAATTATTATATTTAAAATTTTTAAATATAATATTCATATCCTTTTTTGCTCAATCAACTTCCATTTGCTAATCTCGCAAATTTTTTTCCACATTTGATTGTACTTATTTAACGTAATTTCTCTTTTATTAGAAACTTTCTGAAAATCTGATATATTACATTTGACATCACATAATTGTAGCAATTTAAATAATTTAAAGTGAACATTTAAAGAATTCTTTCTATTTGAACATTTTACATCCAGAAACGCTTGTTCAAATTCATCATTGAGATTTAATATTTTATCATAATTCTTCTTTATCTCTTCATTTTTTTTGTAATATTTATCAATAACTTTCTCTAAATATATTCTTGGTGAATATTTTAACGGTTTATTATCATTATTTAGCGTATATTGAGAACGGTTAGCTTTATAGTTGTAATTATCCCATTTATTTTTATAGAAATCTTTTAAAAAATTACATGATTTACAATTTTCGTTAGTTTCACGTTTGTGTAAAGAACATATTATTTCCATATTTATTATAGATTTTTTTAATTATAACTCAATTTCAAGCAAACCAGCAGTGAGCGTGCTCAAGTAATCATCCAGGTTTTTCGGGGAGGGCCTCGTAGCCTCTAACCGTCCTACCTCCGGTCTTAAACATACATTTATAGGTAGTATGTAAAACGATGAGCGAGCGAAGCGAGCGAGTACCGGGCCATCTCCGAATGATAGCGAGCGCAGCGAGCGAAAATGAGGGGGTGGCCCGGTACCATCAATTTACATACTACTTATATATTCAAAATACACTGACATAATGTTCAAATGAAACTTAAAAAGATTTGAGTTCTTGATACCATTTCTAAATTTTTCAGAAACTGAAGGCCCCATATATCCAGCAGACACCTCTGGAGGAGAAATTGCGGCAAAGCTTGGATAGCTGGGATGCAGTAAATGCTCACCACAATACCCCTTTCACTAGGAACCTTTTTCCATGTGAATACCAAGAGCTCTGGGGGAACTTGTTTATTAAGTATAATACCCCATTACCCAGCTCAGCGGCCGTGGAGAGGTTGTTTAGTCAAGACCAAAGAGGGCAGCCATTGCATCCAGCAATTTTGAAAAATTTATTTTCATGAAAGGGAATATGACCCTTTTCAGAATGCAAGAGGAGATCTACGAGGAGGAAGAGATCATAGATGGCTGAATAAATAATAATAAATTCCGTCTCATTTTTTGTTATATATTTGCATTTATCAAATAAAATTTAAAAATAATTCATCTTTACATCTTAGCGCTCTTTTTATTTTTTTTCTCCAAATTTTGCGCTTTAAAATTTTTTTTTTATTTGCGGACATGTGCGCTTTTGCAGATGCGGACTAAATTTTTGAAAAAATGTGCGCTTTTGCATTTGCGGACAAAGTTTTTAAAATTTGCGCTTTTGAGTTTGCGCTCTAAATTTTAAAATTTGCGCGCCCACCTCTGATATATATATATATATATATATATATATATATATATATATATATATATATATATATATATATATATATATATATATATATATATATATATATATATATATATATATATATATATATATATATATATATATATATATATATATATATATATATATATATAGGTTGGCCGAGCTCCGGAATTTTCCGCACCGAAAAAACCAAACCGCACCAGCTGTCATTCATTGCGCACCACACCGTACCGCACCAGAAGCAAAATGCAGTGTACTGCACAACACCGAACCTAAAGCTAAACTAAGATACCGCACCACACCGAAATCAGCGCACTACGCACCGCACCGCACCGAAATAGACAATTGAAGCTTATATATATATATATATATATATATATATATATATATATATATATATATATATATATATATATATATATATATATATATATATATATATATATATATATATATATATATATATATATATATATATATATATATATATATATATATATATATATATATATATATATATATATATATATATATATATATATATATATATATATATATATAGTAGTAAGGGGACGAAAGTGAAAAGTGTCAGTGCCATCTGAGAGGAAGAGGGGTTGAGGGGAAACCAGGGGGAACCACGTACCTTCATTAGGCCTTTTGGAGGGCGAAGCCCCTCATAAGGGGAAATAGTGGCGAAGTTCTCCCTGAGGAGAAACGGGGAGCGGTGCCCCTTTTCTCATGGTCTTTCGTGAGGTATTTTAATCCGATAATCCGATTTACTAATCAGATAATCCCTTGAATTTTTGACCTTTTTCCCTTTTGATCTTGCCGCCAGGAGCGTAGCTGGGTTATTTTCGCTTTGTAGTTACCGCTCGGTACGTGCCTGCACGTGCCTCACGTTGTTTCCTGAGGGTTATTTCTAGTTTTTTTCTAGCACTTTTCAGCAGCTGTCCCTCATGCTAGAGACCTTTCTAGCATTGGCACCCTTCCTATGTCGTGAGGAGAGTGCCAGTTTTGACCGAGGGTAAGGCATCATCCGTGGACCAATCAGGTTGCATGCACCCTTATTGATGACGTCTTAGTTCTAGCTTTTCATCTAGCACTTGTCAATCATGCTAGAGGTCTTTCTAGCACATGTCAGGATGCAGCACCCTCGTTGATGACGTTATCTGCGCATACTCCAAGTAACGTCATGGTACGGTTATATCTTGAGACTATGACGTCACTCGACCGCCATTTTTTTTCTTCATCACCTTTTCTTTAATTCCGCAGATTTTTTTCTTCTTCTGTCCGACATTGTTTCAGCCATTTTTAATTTGATTTAGAATTTTCGTGCCAATTCTTCAAGACCTCAAGAATTTTGATTGAAAAACAAACTTCTTCTTCCTCATCCGATATTCAAGAACTTAAAATTTTTTTGTGAGATAAAGACCAGGATTCGAACCTCGACCTTTTTGGTTTGAACTCCAGCACGTTAACCACTACACCAACTCGATCATATCTTAGAAAAAGCGAATTGTTCTATTCACCCTACACATTTTAGAATTTTGAATTCGCTAAATGACGTCATCTGCGCATACGCAGACACCTTATCCTGTAACGTAATGACATGGGCAATCTTGAGACTATGATATGTCATACGGCCGCCATTTTTTCTTTTCTTCCTCTCTCTCTCTCTCTCTCTCTCTCTCTCTCTCTCTCTCTCTCTCTCTCTCTCTCTGAGATCCATATCCTCGGATCGGTGCCCTTCGATGACGGCGCGATCGACACTGTGCGCGGCGAAATCACCTGGGTCGCGACCGCAGTCATGCTAGCCGGTTGCGGTATCAGGGGCAAGTGCTTACACTAACATCCATCTCAGTGTGTGTTGCCATGCAAACTTTACTGTATATATATATATATATATATATATATATATATATATATATATATATATATATATATATATATATATATATATATATACTTTTTATGTTTTCAATCTTTTTGCGGTTGGGGGATACACAAACATCCATCTTGTTGCCATGGAAACACAAAATTTTTCTGATATATATGCGTCTTGTATTTTTCCGCAAACACGGTTTCCGTAGATTTTCTCTCAAATACTCTTTACTTCAAAAACCAATCTTCAAAATTTTGGCCGAAAGTAGATTCGATCGACCGACCTCAGGAACAGTTTTCCACAACGTTTTCCACTACACCATGAGATCTTTCTAATATAAGAGCGAAAATGTTCTTTTAAGTCATGTATATCAATTTTCCAAAATTTCTAAATTTTACCAACATTTATTTATTCCATTTTATTTCACTTTGCATTTACATTTTATTTCAGTTTGCGCATATTTTTATTCCATATTATTTAATATATTCTAAATTAATACCTGTTTTCTTTACAAGACTATAACTAAAATAATTCGTAATTTTCCTTTTCTATTCATATTTTCTTAATTTTTTAAAATGTAATACATTAAAGTATATTTATACACATACATACAATGTCAAACCATCATAGGTAGGGAGTTGCACCAACTGCCCAAGGTTGTTCTGGATAGAAAAGTTGAAGGCGAGTTCACCGTCTGGATCATGAAAACTAGATGAAAGCCATTGGCAGTAGTGAACATTGAAATCACCTAAAATGATGATTTCAGAGAAAGGAGAAGAAGATAGAATGTTCTTTATTTTGGAGTTTAAATAGTCGAAGAATTTTGGATAGTCAGTAGAATTAGGAGATAAATAAACAGAACAAATAAATTTAGTAGTAGAATTGCAAGAGAGTTTAAGCCATATGGTAGAAAATTCAGGAGACTCCAAATTAGAGACACGAGAGCAAATAACATCGTTGCGCACATATGCGCAACAACCGCCTTTGACTGAAAATTGAGGATAGAAACAGTAGGAGGTAACAGAATAAGGTTTGCTGTCAGCGCACTCAAGCAACTGAGTTTCGATTAGAAACAGGAGATGAGGTTTAGAGGAAGAGAGATGGTGTTCGACAAAGGGAAATTAGAAAAGAGACCTCGAATGTTGCAGAAATTAATGAAGAAAAAAGACCGTGCACCGGGGCAAGCCGGACGCTTGGTCGTGGCGGCACCATCCCCATCATCGGAGGCCACCAACTCCCAGGTGATGATGGGGTGAGGGGTGGAGGTTGAGGGGCATTCTTTAGATGCCGCCCCTCGCAGCATCTCCGAGGCAGCTGTAGGTTTCGCCATTTTGATTTGTTTTATAAAGGTAATGTTAGAGTAACTGCTTGTAAAATGTGGGAACGTGTGAAGAATTCGAGTGGAGAGGTAGTAGGAACATAGAACATAATTGCCGAGTGTGTATATATATATATATATATATATATATATATATATATATATATATATATATATATATATATATATATATATATATATATATATATATATATATATATATATATATATATATATATATGTATGTATGGGGGCTTATAGACCCTTATAATATAGAGATTGTAGGCCTATACATTTTAACGTAAATTTTTGATCCATTGGTCTTGCTTGTTTCAAAAAAATTTTTTCTTAAAAACACTTATTTTTATTATTAGTATAATATTACTGATAAAATTCATTGATAATATTCACTTGACACAATCCATTTCAATATTAAGAACGTGCGAAACTGACAGCTGTTTACATACGAACATAAAGAAGGGAACGCTAAAAAAAACGTCCGAATCCATTCGAAGAATTTTTCCATTTAAAAATTATTATTTATTATTATTATTATTATTATTATTATTATTATTATTATTATTATTATTATTATTATTATTATTATTATTAGTATTATTATTACTGATTAAGATTATATTGAAAGCACAAATAAAATTATGAAATTTTTCTAACGTTTCGCTTCACCCCTGTGGGGAAGCTGTGGCATCCCAGGGTGCTGCGGCATACACTTTGGGAGCCACTGGACTACAGTAGCTTACCCTTTTTATAAAAACTTTAGACCTAATCTCTACCGTTATGTCACAGAGAACCACATTTCTTTTATTTTCTTTTTTTTTTCATTTTCAGGGGACGGGATAATAGAAGAATTTGCTTACATTTGCTATGATAACGTCAGGGATGATGATGATGATGATGATGATGATGATGATGATGATGATGATGATGATGATGATGATGATGATGATTCTCAGGATGAAAATGTTGCCGAGTATTTGAAAAGAACGTGCATTGCAATATCCGCATTTTTTCTTTTCATTTTACTCTTGGCATACATCTTTACTCCACACAAACTTGACTTACAGAAGCGATGCACATTTGCTTGCTGTGGAAACTTCTTTGTTGCTCTCCTATTTCTGTTTACCAACAAAACAGTAGGCAAATATATTGAAGGAGATGATGGACATAAGTATAAGTGCCTGACTTTAGGTAGAAATGTTGTTATATAACTCATTTTTTTTTATATATATATATATATATATATATATATATATATATATATATATATATATATATATATATATATATATATATATATATATATATATATATATATATATATATATATATATATATATATATATATATATATATATATATATATATATATATATATATATATATATATATATATATATATATATATATATATATATATATATATATATATATATATATATAATATATCAAAAAGTCAGGTGTTCTAGTACCTGGCTTTTGATGTACAAAACACATTTATGACAAAAAAAAGCAGTGGTAGTCATTTAAAGTCGTCCCACTTGACTTTAAGTTCTAAAGGTTAAAAAATCTAGTATTTTATCGGATTAATGGCACAAAAATGTCCATAACATTTTTATTATTCATGCTATAAACATGATCTTTATATCAAATAATGCAAAATTTAATTGTAAACAAATGTTATTGAATAACTTTTTCTTGTAAAGCTAATAGTTTTCCTTGTATTTCCAAAAAAACTTATTTTTACTGAAAATTTAAAAAAAAAATTTGTATAATGTCAAAATGTGACAACTTTAATATCAGTTTGCTTATTTTTTCAGAGCTTTTTATTATTATTAGTTGAAATTTAATTATAAAATTATGTGTACAAGAAATTCTGTAAAGAAATTTCTAATTAATGAATGCTATAAAGCTTCCGAAGAATTTCCACCAGGAAGACTGCCAACCTTAAAGCAGGTATTGGAAAGATGCCTTTTTTTCAAAGAGTATAGAACAGAAAATGTTCAAAGAGAAGTTAGTGAAGAGCTTTATAATTTATGGATAAAGTATAATGTTTACCCCATATCTGCAAATGCTATTCAAATGAGATTAAATAATCACCTAAAAGAGTTTTCAAGACTTCTGAATTATAAGAAAAAACAAGGTCCTAAATATAAATTGGACGTTTCAAAGTTTATAGAAGATTCAAACAATTTATTTGACATATTTCAAAAAGACCATAAAATTCTAGCAGCTGCAGAAAGAAAATATTTGCTAAAAATGACAGAAGATGATCATAAGTTTTATGAGGTGAGTAACTGAGTATGTTAAATGGAAACTACCTACCTATTTTAATTTTATAACATATAGATATTGGTAAAATAAATTTAATGAAAATATCAAATAATAATAAAGTAATCAAAATATTGTTTTAATTTAAATTGCATTTTGCATGTAATTTCGTATAAAGAATGAAATCTATCATAGTCTTAGTCAACAATGGTTATCAAATTTTGATGCTTTCATTAATTGCACATTTTTTAAATTTTAATAAGGCGGATCCAGAAATCTGGATTTATGGACCATTTTTTACAGGACCAAAGAACTGTCAGAAGGGGCTACTGTACTTCAAAACCAGTTCCTTTAACAACATCGGAAATTAAATTTAAGAAAAGAAACATCCAAGAAATTGAAAGTGCAAAGAAATTCAAAAAAACTGATTACTTAGAGTCAAAACCAAGTTGTTCTTATCAACTTTATCCAGAAACTGATCAAGAAAGCACCATTTCAGAATCAGCATCTGAGGAAAACATTCATCAGTCCTATGTTGAAATGCTTGCAACATCTTCAAACAATGGTTCTGATCCTGATTATATTGCAGATGGTCTAAGTGATCAACAAAACAGAAGGGAACTTCGAACCTTAGCCGAAGCTTGTGACAGGTAAATGCAAATTATGATATCAAATAATATCTAAATAAATCTACGTGTAGCTGGTCAGTAACATTTCAAATGGTATTATATCTAATATAAATCTTTTTTCAGGTATCAAATAAGTGATAGGGCTGGTGCAGCAATCGCTTCTTCTGTATTAGTAGATTTTGGCTTAATAACAAGAGATAAAATGCAAAATGTTATTGATAAGTAAGTACCTGGATTACCAACCATTTACAATACATTACACAATATAAACATTTAAAACTAATAATACTGATTACTTACATTATTCACTAAACATGATTTTTTGTGAAAACTATTCTGATTTACCTACTAACAAACCAAAACTTTTCAGAAATAAGTTAAGAAGAGAAAGAAATAAATTAAGAAAAGAAAGGCAGAAAGAAGAAGAAAATTGGTTTGGTAACATAACTGGCATTGGTTTCGATGGAAGAAGAGATGCAACTCTTCAAATCTCTGAATTGAATGGCAAATACTACACGTCTACAATACTTGAAGACCATTACGTTATCACTGGCGAGCCAGGTAAATAAAATTTAAATATTTTAGACCTGTACATTGTTAATTTAAATGGTAGGTATTTATTTAAATAGTTTCTGTGAAATCAATTCACAACTTTGCAAACTTAATTTGTTAATTAACAAGTTATTCATTTTTTCAGGCGACTTCTATCTTGACCATTTTTCACCAGAGAGCGGAAAAGGAATTGATATCGCCCATGGAATCTATAAGAGAGTTTGTGGTACGGAATTGGAAAATAGATTATCTCTGGTGAAGGCAGATGGAACAAATGTGAATACTGGTCATAGAAATGGTTCAATAAGATATTTAGAGATGTTTCTTGGAAAACCATTACAACATGATATCTGTCTTCTGCATCTAAATGAGCTACCATTGAGGCATGTTTTCATGAAACTGGATGGCACAACGAAAGGTCCCGATAAGTTTGCAGGGTCAATTGGGTCGAAACTAAATGGAAACGTGTCTGAATGGAAAGTGGTAAAATTTAAACCAATACCTTATAATGGATTTATTTTACTAGGTAATGAAACTTTAGACAGTCTCTCAACTGACCAGTACTATGCCTATCGCATTTGCTGCAGCATAATAACTGGTGATCTGGATGACGATTTGGCATTGTTAGAAGTGGGGCCAATAAATCATTCTCGTTGGCTTACATTGGCTTGCAGAATTCTCCGTTACTATGCATCTTTAGCTTTAAACTCAACCCTATCCAGAAAGGGGAGGAGCTGGAGCCCCCCTCCCAGATATTAGAACAGTACTCCATACAAGGGTGGAACCTTAACCTGAACCGAATTTCCAGCTTCTTAGAGACCCCTTTAGCAAACCATTGTGATATGTGGTTTCCAAGACAGTTTATTGTGTATGTTTAAACCAAGAATGTTATGTTATTTTCCAAGTTGGTTCCAAGGTTGCATAAAGGTTAAAGAAGTTGAAGCAAAAGAGGGAGCAGATTGAAAAGAATGTAGAGTTGAATCATCAAAGGTTGAGAACTTGGATCTACAAGTGCCCAAATGGAACGATCTGAGAGAAACTAGACAAAAATAAGCAAACGGAAGGAGGAAACCCAAAGGAAGGGAGCCTGGAGAGCAATTCTTGATATGTCAAGCGCCACCACACAAGATTCCCCGTAGTCCCTAAGGGCAGAAGACCATATATAAGTAAGACAGGAAAGTATGTCACCAGTTGACCTCGAGCGTCGAAAATACTGTAAAGAGGAGAATGAGACAAATAAGTTTTTCAAAACTTTTAGACAGAACATATTAAGCGGCTACAATAAATCATTCTCGTTGGCTTACATTGGCTTGCAGAATTCTCCGTTACTATGCATCTTTAGTGAAACCAAGTAAGAACTTGAAAATGATTTGCAAAACTTATAGTAACTGTTTATTTTCCAGGTTGGTTTCACATAAAGGTTAATAAAAAATTAACTGATGGAGCTGGAAACTTATTTCATTTGATTCAAAGAGTCAATAAGTTTCCAGATAAAAATGTAAGGGAGATTTGCTACAAAATATTAAACAACAATAGTTATTTCGCACATGGTGAAAATATTTTAGTAGCAATGTTAGCTGATGAAGAAGAGGAAGTTAGGGTAAGAGCTGTTAATAAATTGCTAAATATTAAAGGTCTTAATGAAATATTTACTTGTGAAGATTCTTTTGAAGGTGGGGTGGTTGAAAGTGAAAGTGAAGATGAACCTGCAAGAAGATGATGAGACTAAATATCCTCCCATGAATAAAGGTGTCAGGACATTTTTAAAGCCAAAAATAAATTTCAACGCATCAAGTTACCACACCATGACCCCAATTTCACAATGGGAAATAATTCCACCCATTCTAAATGCAATGTCAGAAGCGGAAATAAAAAATTTAATTTATAACCCTTTAGAAATTAAGACACGATTGCCACAGTCAAAATGTGGAAAGGCATATAAAGCTAGTTACTGAGGCTTCTTTAGCAGTAGTCGGTCATGATCGTAGGGATGGATTAATTAGAAACAAAATTAGATCCCGAAAATTGATGAAAACTTTTGTCTCAAAAAGTAATTTTAAATTCTAGATTAAGTATTTATCTAAAGTATATGTTTAAATTTAGGCTATTCTGTATTGAATAACTAATATAGTACTCAATAAATAGGTAGAAACAAATATTTGGATATTCTTATGAAGTTTTCTCAAATATATAGACAAAAATTTGGAAAAAAAAGTTATTTTGTATACAACTTTTAAACTATTACCTCAACAAAATATTTTTATTCAGTTAAATGTGTTTAAAATTAAATTCTGAATCATTTGGTACTTAAATCATGCATGTAGTATGAACAGTAAAAAAGTTACAAACATTTTTGTATTATTAACCCAAGAAAATTCCAGATTTCTTAACTTTTTGAACTTAAGGTCAAGTGGGACGACTATAATATGGTTACCAATGATTTTCATCATGAAAATTGTGTTTTTCGCATCAAAAGCCAGGTAATACGATGACTGATTTTTTTATTTGAAAATATTTTTTTCTTTCGGCCCACCCTAATATATATATATATATATATATATATATATATATATATATATATATATATATATATATATATATATATATATATATATATATATATATATATATATATATATATATATATATATATATATATATATATATATAATATATATATCATTCTTTAAAATTAACATCTGCATCCGGAGTTTCGAAAATTCAATATCCGCATCCTCATTGAGAAAAATTAACATAAGCATCCTCATCCAATCCGCATCCGCAAATGAAAAAAATGACATGAATCCATCGCTAATTATATATATATATATATATATATATATATATATATATATATATATATATATATATATATATATATATATATATATATATATATATATATATATATATATATATATATATATATATATATATATATATATATATATATATATATATATATATATATATATATATATATATATATATATATATATATATATATATATATATATATATATATATATATATATATATATATATATATATATATATATATATATATATATATATAT
>SEYY01013223.1:5000-15290 GCA_009176605.1 Armadillidium nasatum
AAAGAATTTAAGAGGTGATAATATGGACTATCCTGAGTTAAAATGTTCTCATAAACATGTGTCCATATTTCAATATTTTGTCTGTCTGAAAGGAAGGCATATGAATTTAGTTGGTGAGGTCCTCTCGGAAAAAAAACTTCCTTTTTGAACTATTAGAATAAAGATTCAGTTTTAGGATTCGACAGCTCGAGTCCGTTTTATCCTTTTGTTACCTTGTATTTGTAATTTCTTGTTATTGTTTTATTTTTTAAAGTGAAAGAAAGGTTTTTGTTCATAGGCTCGACTTTAGGGCTTTATCGATATATAATATATATATATATATATATATATATATATATATATATATATATATATATATATAATATATATATATATATATATATATATATATAGGGGAGGACGTAGCGCCGTCCGAAGCGATGCAAGTACCCCCCATTTTGGCTAGACCAGGGGTCGGCAACCTGCGGCTCTTTGGATGTGAAGCTGCGGCTCTTTAGTTCCATACGCAAATATGTAAACTAAGTATCTAATATTTGCCCCCCCAAAAAAAAAATCTAAAATGTGCAGACTGCGCCGTGATAAACACGTTCTGACAAGTCCGTTCGTGCCAGTCGGCGATCACCGCACACAGAAGGCGACCACAGATGCGACGAAACTATGTACTTATAGTTAATCAGTACGTGAGAGAGTGAGACAAACAGTGTTTCGTGTCTAAATTATTTATTTTAATAATTAAATTATTAGAGAATTATTTATTTTATTTAGGTAAGTATTTTTAATTGGGAAATATCGTTGTAAAATGTTTTTTGATAAATTATATTTCATTACGCCCAGCTTCTCGTATGTATTTAATTAGGTATACGTTGACATAGTAAATAACTGCAAAACCTGTCATCTGCTGTTTTGGATACCTAAATAATAATTTTAAAAATTCCTTATTAAAGCTTCACCGGAAGCATGGCATCTACAAAAAAAAAAAGAGAAGAACTGAAGAAGAGCATCGAGAATTCAATCGGGATTGGACGGAGTCGTTCGCTTTCATATGCAACTTAGATGGCCTTCCGACTTGTCTCATTTGCCACGAAAAACTCGCACACAATAAGAAATCAAATTTAGAGAGACACTTCACTAAAAAAACATACTCTGTTTGCTAGTAAAAATCCAGCCGGCGAAGAACGGGAAAAAGCTGTCGACGAGCTCAAAAACAAAAACAGCAATCAAGTTCCATGTTAAGTAACTGGACTCAATCTACAAGTAATGTTAATCTGGCAAGCTTCGCGGTATCACTAGAAATTGCAAAAAAAGGCAAACCATTCACAGATGGTGAGTATGTCAAAGATTGCTTCATACGTACATCTGAAGAACTGTTTCGTGATTTCAAAAACAAACCAGAAATCTTGAAAAAAAAAATCAAAGATTTGCCACTATCCGCTAAAACAGTACAAGATAGAATAGCTAAAATGTCTTCAAATGTAACATATTTGCAGGTGGAAGATATTCAACTTTCTTCTGCCTTATCACTTGCTATAGATGAGTCTTGCGACATAAAAGACACGGCACAAGTTGCCCTTTTTGTCAGGTATATGTCTTCCCAAGGTCCAAAAGAAGAACTTCTAGGATTGCTACCGCTCTCGGGATAAACTAGAAGGGAAGATATAGCGAATGCCGTGCAAAAATGCCTTGAAGACAATAAGATCGATTTAAATAAAATCGTTTCAATAGCAACTGATGGAGCCAGAAGTATGACAGGAAAAAATAAAGGGGCAACAACGATTCTTCAGAGCAAAATAAACCACGAAATTCTTACGTTTCACTGCATAATACACCAAGAAGCGCTTTGTGCCCAAACATTTACTGGCCGAAATAGTTGAGGTCATGAATTTGGTAATCAAGATTGTTAACAGCATCTTGTCAAAAGAACTCTACCATCGTCAGTTTAAAGAATTCTTAAACGAAATGGAGACTACTCAGTATTCCGACCTCCTTCTTCACAATAAAGTGCGATGGCTTTCCAAAGGTAAGGTGTTGAAACGTTTTGCTTTGTGCTTGAATGAAATAAATACATTCCTAAATGAAAAAAACATTAATCCCCCTGAATTAGAGAACGACAAATGGTTGCAAAAATTTTACTTTATGGTGGATATCACAGCAAAATTAAATGAGCTGAATCTAAAACTGCAAGGAAAGGGAAACCCAGCCGATGTTTTGCTGGAAGAATTGATTTGTTTTGAAGAAAAATTCTTTTTGCAGAAGATATTAAGAGAGGTAAATTACTTCATTTTCAATTTCTAAAGCAATATCGCGATAAAACCAGTGCAACTGTTGACACGAATTACTTCAGCACAGTTATTAAAAAAATGAAAGATGAATTTGCTGACAGATTTGAGCAATTCAAAACCAACAAAACCACTCTAGCATTCATAGTAAATCCTCTCAACACAAATAGTAACGAAATCCACATTGAGCCATTTGGAATTGATACTGGATATCTAAAAATGCAATTGATCGATTTAATAAGTAAATTTTTGTGGAGTGGAAAATTTACAGAGTTGAAAAGCAAGTTGGAAGAGTTGGAGGTCCTGAAATGTATGTACGTAACGCAACAAAAGTGGAACAGCTTTAAAAGAAATGCCGCGAGTTGAGGCACTTATATTCGACGCATGGAATAGTCTTCCAGATTGCTACAGTGAGATGAAGAAGTTGGCATTTGGAGTGCTGACTATCTTCGGATCGACATATTCGTGCGAGCAAGCGTTCTCTAACTAACAAATGAAAATCTAGAGTCGTGTTTGAAACTTAAAACAACAAGTTATGAGCCAAATTTATCCAAACTTTCTAAAACCATGCAAAGCCAACGCTCCCATTGAATTTGTTTGCTCAAATGTATGTTATTTTTTTTTTATTTTAAGTACAAGTTACATTGTTTAGTAAAGTTTAAATTTTCTACTTGAATAACCATGCAAAGCCAATTGCTCCCATTGAATTTGTTTGCTAAATTGTTTGCTATTGAAGTACAAGTTAGTGTTGTAAGTAAATGTTTAATTGTTTTAATTTTTTACTTAAATAATAAGTAATTATCTAATAATGCCATATCGATACCCCAGTACCATACTGTAACAAGTCAAAATTTAGAGTTTTGAGATAATTACATTTAAAAAATTCTGTTAACATAAGAATACCAATAGTCTAATTATTCTTGATTTTAATTAACTTCTGAACTGGCTTATAACCATTGAATCACTTTATACATTTGTGAGCATTGTTCAATAATAAAAAAATTACATGATTACCGTGAAAACAGAAATTTGATTTTAGTTGTTACGTTATTGAATTCAAAATAATAATGTAATAAAAATATATGTTGCAACAAGTCTAGAAATAATTCATTAAAAAAAAATAATAAGGCCTTTATTACGAGTTATATCAAAACTACAAATATAATTATAACAAAAATACTTAATTCAGAGAACAATATAATTTTGAAATTTAAAATTCTTCATCTTCGGACTCTGTCTCAGATTTGCTACTGTTTGAAGTCATTAAACTTTCATAAAAGGGCCAGTGTACAGGTTTGATAATATTTTCGGCGCACAATTCCATTAAATTCTTTTTTTTTTCCAAAGAAATTGTAGGAGGATTTGTATAAGCTGGAGTGAGCTCCAAGACATTGCTGCTATTTTGCAGTCTCATACGTCTTTTTCGCACCTGAATTTTTTTGAATGATTCTTGCCCATAAGACGTCTTGTACTGAATTGTGAAAGGTTCTTCCTTTTCTACTCTAAATATTTTGATATCCTTCCAATTTACTTTTTCTTTGTCAGTGTTTATGTTGTAATTATTTCCAATTTTTTTCGATAAGGTTTTAAAGTCAATTATATCTTTTGTCGAAATTTCATCCACTGCGTAAGGGGTACCTTGCTTTTTAGCACTAGCAACAACAATACTCCATTGGGACGGCACGTAAATCGGTCCACTTCTCAGCACTCTTTTTTTTATTTCTCTATGGCAGCATGCATGCTGTCCCCCTCATTTTGAGTATGGCCGACAATGAGAAATTTATGAGAAATAGATTTAATTTTTTCGATGCTTTGAATACAATATAAATACATCCCAATTATGAATTTATTTTTATTTTGCCCGGTACAGTTGTCTGAGTAAAACACCAAGTTTTCATTTGATGATAAGGAAATAAATTTGTACACGCAGCTTGCAATCTCATTAGCCCCCCTTCTTGCGACACCTTCGTGCCATAAATAGCAGTATCCTTTCTTTTTCTTGACGTCAAATAGTGTAAAATTGTAGGTGGCTAATTTTCTCTTATAGTAGAAACTGTTTACATCTCCGCAGGGAGTCGACAGTACCGCTTGTAGGTCATAACAGTATACTTGCAGATTTTTATTTTCAATGTCTGTTGCTTTTTCCTGTCTGCTAAGTTCCTTTTCTCTAAGATGATCTTCAAATTTCTGTCTAATAAGTTTTTTACTTTCTTCACTCCCATTTTTGTAGTTTTCACACAAACTGCATTGGTCCTTTTTGGGGATGTGAAATCCTATGTTTGTTTCATTATTCAAAACTTGTGCATACACCCAATGTTTAGCATACTGTTTCTGTTTTTTAACGCAGTCTTGGACGTACAGTCTGTACATAATACTGATATTCAAACTTCCGTCTAAGTATTCTTTATTGGTCCGCGCTCGACAGTAATGAGAACTCACACGGGGAAAAGAATTTATATGCGTCCTAATATCGTCCTTTATATCCTCCCGTATTGCTTTATCACTTTTACGTTTTCCTCTTTGGTCTTTGTTTATGCCTCCTTGCACATTTCTTTTTTTAATTGTGGTAAAAATTTTCCTATTGTTTATGGCTAAAGTATTTTTGAAGAAAGTTTTACATACTTGGATATGGCGTTCATCAATTGAAAATGTATATCTCACATTTTTTTGAGCGATTGTTACCAGGTTTAGAAGCTCGATACTCAGGATTTATGTAATCAGACATACATTTATTCAGGAAAGACCTTTGCTGCTCAATATCACCCAATCTCCAGTAATAGTCAAATATATTCTTTCTTTCTTCTTCAGTAATCTTAGAGCGACATTTTAGTCTACATTTTTCTGAACAGGAATCTTTCATTTTTTTGGCAGCGACGTTTTTTCCCTTTGTACTAACATATTCTTGTCCAGTGTTTCTTCTCTTCTTCCGGGTATTTTTTCCCCAAGATTCGGGATTTCTCGTTCGTTTTCTCGTTAATTTTTTCTTTGGCTTATCGTTAGTATTGTTATCGGCTGGGTCTATCATTTCCACTTCACTTTCTACTATCGCATTTTCCATATTCATATCTTCATGATTTACCTCCCCTAAAATAGATTCCTCATCACTTTCAGATAACGTATCAGAAGGACAGTAATTTTTGTCTTTGATACTATCGTCACTATCAAAATCTGTATTAACAGTCGTGTTCAAATTTTCTTCTATTCGGTCTTCTTCTCCATACACATTATCATGTTTATTTTTATTTACATCTGTTTCAAAATTTTCTTCATTTACAACTTTGTCTTTTCTTTCATCCACATCATAATATATTATGTCTTGATTTAGTATGACAGGTGGTGAAGATGTCTCCTGAAAGAAATTTAATTTACTTTCATGGAGGAAATAAACTGTTAATAAAAATTATTTTATGTTTGTTTTAAATTTTGACAAAAAATCAAACAATTAAGACTAAGAATAAATTGTAAATGAGTAAATTAGTTCAACAATTTGATCAACTTTTATTGAAGAATTATACATTTTTTTGTTTTATTTTTAGGTTATGTCAGTATAATTGTTAAAAGCAGTAACTACTTACCACTATCGCATTGGCATTTTCATCACCACTTGAAATAGTTGCTAGCCTAGCTATATACATCGTTCTAGACTCATTAGGCAGTTTTTTTTTGCACAGTTTTAGATAAATTTTCACTCATTTTAAATCACAGTTTGAGTCCAACTCTGTACTCTATAAAAGGTTGTTAAACTATTTCAGTTCAAGAAAGTAACAAGTAGAGCTGTTACTATATTACACTGAATTTTATGCAAAACAAAATCAACACTGTAACAACTTGAGTTGTTACACTTTAGATTTACAGAGTCAAACTAATTCTACACAGTAACTGGCGCCCTCTACTGGTTGTTTTTCAAAGTTTGAGTTGTTTCTCTATAGCATCGAGTAGATACAGTTCTACACTACCATTAGCCGTACATAACTAAAAATTTACATTTTTTTACTTGTTACGGTGTGGTTCTGAGGTATCGATATATATATTATATTTGTTTAAAAACTTATTGATAAAAAATTTTTTTTTTAAAAATTTAAATTTTTTTAAATTGAAAAACTTTTTTAAAAGCTTCCGATAAAAGTTGGACCCCGGCTACTTTTCACTCCTTGCCTTGGTTGTTCTTTTCACTTTCACTTCTCAGAGGTCTCTAGTGTACCCTTGACTCACATTGAAGTGCTATGCTCCAACCTTCCTCCTTCTTCACATGTGTCCTACAATATTTACAAAAGCTTATACTTGCATTACCTATTAAATTAATCAAAAATGGCAAAACTTAAATCTGCCTCGGAGAATCCAAGCGGGGCGGATTCCAAATATAGCCCTTCATCTACTCCTTCCCCATCACCACTTGGGAGTTGGTGGCCTCCGGTGATGGGGTTGGCGCCACCAAGACCTCTATGCCGGCTTGCCCTGGTGCACGGTCTTCGTTTTTCATTAATTTCTGCAACATTCGCGGTCTTTTTTCTAATCTCCACTTTGTCGAACACCACCTCTCTTCTTCTAGACCTCATCCCCTGTTCTTAACTGAAACTCAGGTGTCTGAGTGCTCTGACAGCAAACCCTACTTTGTTTCCTCCTACTGTCTCTATCCTCAATTTTCAGCCAAAGGCGGATGTTGCGCATATGTGCGCAACGATGTTGTTTGTTCTCGTGTCTCTAATTTGGAGTCTTCTGAATTCTCAACTTTATGGCTCAAACTTTCTTGCAACTCTACAACTAAATTTATTTGTTTTGTCTACTTATCTCCTAACTCTACAGACTATCCAAAATTCTTCGACTACCTTAACTCCAAAATAGAACACATTCTTTCTTCTTCTCCTTTCTCCGAAATCATTATTTTAGGTGATTTCAATGTTCACCACCGCCAATGGCTTTCATCTAGCTCTCAAGATCCAGCTGGTGAACTCGCCTTCCAATTTTCTATCCAGAACAACCTTGAGCAGTTGGTGCACCTCCCTACCCGTATCCCTGACCGTCTTGGTGAAGAACCCAACATTCTAGACCTTTTTCTAACTTCTAATCCTTCTCCTTATACTGTTAAACTCTTTCCTCCTCTGGGTTCATCCGATCATCTTCTTATCTCCGTATCTTGTCCTATCTCTTCAAGTCTTCCGCAAGAACGGCCCCCGCCCTCGGCGAGGAGACGTTTCTGGCATTTCGGTGCCACTAACTGGCCTGACTTGCGGTCGTACTTTTCGGATTTTCCATGGAATGATTACTGTTTCCGTAGGAGGGGTCCCTCGGAGTGTGCAGAGCGCATAACTGAGGTGATTCTCTCTGGCATGCAGGCGTACATTCCTTATTCTTTCCCTTCGACTAAACCTAATAAACCTTGATTTAACTCTGTTTGTTCTCGTGCTATCCGCCGCAGGGATGCTGCCTTCAGGGACTACCGACTTCAAACTCCAGAATCTCATGCAACTTATATTTCATCCCGGAATCGTGCAAAATCAATTCTTCGAGATACTAAAAACTCTTTTCTCCGTAGCAAATGCAATAATCTTTCTGGCTCCTCTTCCTCTCGCCCTTTCTGGCATTTTGCAAAAAATGTCAACTCTAACTTTGCTTCTTCCTCTTTCCCTCCTCTAGTATCTTCTGACGGTTCAACTGCCGTTTTGCCTTCCTCTAAAGCTGAACTCTTTGCTCAAACTTTTGCCTTAAATTCAACCTTAGACGATTCCGGAGCTGTTCCTACTCCTTCAACCCCCTCTAACTCATTTATGCCTAAAATTGTAATTTCTTCTAAAGACGTCACTTCTGCTCTCTCTGAGCTTAACACTAAAAAAGCGTACTGTCCTGATGGTATTCCTCCTGTGGTTCTCAAAACTTGTGCTTCCGAGCTTGCACCCTGCCTTGGTAAACTATTTCGTCTATGTCTTTCTACTTCAACCTTCCCTTCTTGCTGGAAACGTGCGCTCATTCAGCCTGTGCCGAAGAAGGGGGACCCCTCTCAGCCCTCTAACTATCGTCCTATTTCTTTAACCTCCGTTTTTTCTAAAGTTTTCGAATCTATCCTTAACAGGAAGATTTGGAAACATCTCAATTCTTCTAATCTTATCTCAGATCGCCAGTATGGCTTTCGAAAGAAACGCTCTACTGGTGATCTTCTTTCCTTCTCTCTGACTCTTGGTCCTCCGCTCTTCGGCATTTCGGTGAAGCTTTTGCTGTGGCGCTGGACATGTCGAAAGCTTTCGATAGAGTCTGGCACAAAGCTTTGATTTCCAAACCTCCCTCTTTCGGAATCTATCCTTCTCTCTGTGACCTTCTCTCTGATTTCCTTTCCGGTCGTTCTATAGCAGCGGTTGTAGATGGCCACCGTTCATCCTATAAATCTATTAATAGTGGTGTTCCTCAAGGATCTGTCTTATCCCCAACACTTTTTCTGCTTTTCATTAATGACCTTCTCTCTATTACTTCATCTCCTATCCACTCCTACACTGTAAAAAAAGACCTTTCTAATTCCTTTCTATAGAAAGGAAATAGAAAGGCTTAGTCTAATTTCTCATATTTCTCTATTTCTTAGAGCGGAATTATAAAGGATATTCAGAATTTGGAAGACACTGGAGCGGAATTAAAGAGGAATTAGAGCGGTGTTTATGGTTTTCGTCCATTGCCTTTCTAATGCCGCTCTATTAAAATATTTTCTCGACATTACATGCCGAGCCGCTCAAATGCCTTTCAAAGTTCTTGTTGAGCGGCATCGATTCGATTTTAAAATCTCTTTTGCTTTTAAACACACACACACTTATATATATATATATATATATATATATATATATATATATATATATATATATATATATATATATATATATATATATATATATATATATATATATCTTCTGGTGCATGGGCAAAAGGTCAGAGACCTACTAATTTTAACAAGAGTTGGAGGAATTCAAAAACCAAAGTCCAATTAAAGGCCGACATGTCCCTATGCACTGTGTTTGAAAGTGTGCAAGTGAAAAGAAGTAAGAAAAGTGGAGCCTATTACTAAATCATCCACAGGGAACATAGTCGACAGGTTAAATGGTTGACTCTTTTGAAAAAAAATCTGATGGCCATTTTTCTCTTCAATTTAAACGTGTCGACATTTGGCAGTTTTTGTAAAAAAAAAAAAAAAATTGTTTCGAACATTTGACCAATATCGTTTTTTAGTTTTCATCGATATAAAGGCCTATTATTATTATTATTATTATTATTATTATTATTATTATTATTATTATTATTATTATTATATTCTTCTTCTTCTTCTTCTTCTTCTTCTTCTTATTATTATTATTATTATTATTATTATTATTATTATTATTATTATTATTATTATTATTATTATTTATCTTTCAATGACGTTTAGGCCTTATATTTTTATTATCATTTATTTTTATTATTATTATTATTATTATTATTATTATTATTATTATTATTATTATTATTATTATTTTAATATAAATACTATTATTATTAAATTTTTTGCATGGCACACGAATATGTGTCTACTGAAGGTTCCGGCAAACGTACCCCTCGACCTGTGAGTGGTGGTAATGATGAGTGAAAAACCTTCAGTACCTTAGCAAAACCAACGCTTTTATATGAAACTAATACGTACTTTCAGAAATAGCAAATATAGTATAGGACTCTCTGTCTCTCAATATATATATATATATATATATATATATATATATATATATATATATATATATATATATATATATATATATATATATATATATATATATATATATATATATATATATATAATAATAATTTAAACAATTGAAAATTCAGTTTACAAGTATACGAAAAAAAAATTTTCTTAAACGAAGTAGTTCATCGTAGCGCGGTCAACATCGTTCTCGACTTCTGGAAATATCAAAATCTCAGCAAAAACAAAAACGGCTCGAATACTCGTCTGATGATATCTGACGTCAGAGGTAAGTGTATTAATATCTCAATAGATGGAGTAGCAATG